>APFE030549417.1:29895-73715 GCA_000404065.3 Pinus taeda | reverse complement strand
ATCTGACAGAATCACCTACAAGCTTTCAAGTTCATGGGCCCTAAATTGTTGCATTCTTGATGATGTTTTCTCACTGTTTCAATGTCAATTTCATGATGCTTCCAAAAAACTATAAAACAGTTTTAAAGTGTTAGTTTTATCTATAAATTAGCTACTTCATCATGGAGAATACACATTTGTTAGGTATTATTTGGCATTTCACATCATGTTGTATTATGAGTCATTGTGTAAGTAAAGCAACAAATGTAACCCGCATGTCTAATCCAACTCCATTACCAGTAGTTCATTCTATCAATTTGTGATGCTTATATGACATATATTGTCTAAAATGATGCAAGCATAAAAGTTCAATGCAGTACTACAAGCCTCCTGGTCTAGTTGAACTCATTCTGTCAATTTGTGATTCTTATATAACATATAGTCTTTAAGGAAGCAACCAAGAAAACATTAGTACAGTCCCGTAAGCCTCCTGCTTTAATTGACATTCCATTCATTTACATTCCAAGGAAAATTGTAAAGTTATAACTAAAATTGTAAGTTGGTTTGGATGGCCTAAGACCTGACATATCAAATCAGCAAAGGTAATTACTAAAATTAAGGTTATAAAGGCCCAAAGTCATTGGCATTACTCCACTATGAAAATTATTGATCTTCGTGAAACCGCATATTTATGATACAAAGAAAGTGTAGATACAATATGATCTTTGGATGATAAGCCTTCAGGTAAAGGCTAAAGTGTCAACACATCCTTAGCCTCAGATATCTCTAAATAGAATGGACACAATAAGCTTTAGAACATGACATTCACTAAACTCGTACTTTGAAACCAATTTCAAAGTATTCTCAGTTATTAACTTGCATATCTATAAGCATACAGTGCAACAAGGTAACTATAAATAGGGCACGCCACAACAGAAAAGGTTTGAAGCTGATGCAGCTTCTCCTGGTTACGGAGCCTCTCTTCACTTTGTCTGCTGTCTGAAAAGTACATCTAGAAAAGCTAGCAAATTGATCAATTGGAAGTCGAACAGTTCTGTTGGCGCATCCTAGCACCCCAAGATGATGCTTGACCCGCATCTCTAACATTAGCTCTCTGCTTTAAATTGTAGAGTTGGTCTTCCAATCTTGATCTCCATTCTTCTTTTGCAAGTTCCTTCCAGAGGCCAAGTAAAATAGTCAAAACAAAATAGCAAGCATTGTATGTGTCATTCACACATTTATCATGCTAAAGCAACCCCTGGTTAGCACATTATATGAGTCATGGATCACAACACAATACCAAACGACACGTATGTCATGACATGCATAAAAAAGAGGTGAATGAATTTTTCCAGTCATTGTTTATAATACAAACCTAACATCTACACAACCTCCCTGAACAATCTAACACCTTAGAATACAAACTCTGCCTGACATATAACCTTTGGCTAAGACTTCAATTATGCATTCATTTCAAGTTTATTTCTTTGCTTTCATATTTCAAGCACCTTCACTTGTTGCTGCAACTGCTCCAGTAATCCTGCCTCAGCCCACTGCCTAGGACAACACTTAGCATCAGTGTACTCCAACGACTTACAATGTTGGATACCTGGCAGCCCTTCTAACTTGGAGCATCCATGAACATTTAATACCCGAAGCTTTGTCAGTTCGGCCAATCCTCGTATGCTCTTCAACTTCGCACAATCATATGCCTGCAACTCTTTCAAAGATACCAACGTTTCAATACCTGGAAGCTCCTCTACATTTTTGCACCGACTAATGTCCAGCACTTGAAGTTTTGGAAGACTAGAAAGCCCTGCTATTTTCTTCAAGCTAGAGCAATTAGTCAATTCCAGTTTTATCAGAGTCTTTGGCAATGTTCCGACCTCCACCAGATGATTACAAAACCTGAGGGAGACATATTTAAGGATGGGGTAGACACCTGTGGCAAATGATACCTCTGATAATTTCGTGTTATAAACTTCTAAGACTTGCAGCTGAGGCATGCAGTTGTCATTGGGAGAATCTAAATTATTCAATGTTTGCAACCGGCAAATCAATACTCTCAACTCAGTCAACTGAGTCAACAATCGAATAGTCACTGACAGATGTTTCAATTCACTACAATTTTCGAGCCTCAATTCCTGTAAGATCTTCAAGTGACCAAGTGAAAGTGGTAGACTATCCAGTGAAGGGCTCCCTATTTCCAGAACTTCTAGATCGCCCAATTCTCCAATTTCATTTGGAAATTATTTTATGTTTGTACCCCTAAGATCTAATTGTTTTAGGTACTTTTGATATGCTATTTGCGGAGGTAATATTTCAATGTTCTTACAATAGGAAACATCTAAACATTCAAGTTTGCTGATGTTTCCCAGTGTTTCGCTAGAGACGGTTAAATTATAGCACCAACTCAAATCAATATATTTAAGACGAATTAAATTACCAAAAGAACCTAGAAGCATCTGCAACTGTAGGGAGTGAGATAGACCTATGTATTTCAGGTTTATTAAACTACTGAAAGACTTTGGAAGCACCTACAAATGACAAGAGTGAGACAAATCGATGTAATCCAAGGTTATTAGGTACCCAAAGGAATCCAGCAGTGACTTTAGAGTTGGGCAAATTGTTAACTCCAATCGTTTCAACAACACGAGATGACAAAATTCATCCAGCAAAGTTTTAAGATTAATCTTATGGAGGAGAATCAAGTCGAGGTGCTTAAGGTGCCCTATTGATTTTGGTAAATTTAAGTTGGCTCATCAATTCTCCATATTCTCCTCTGCCAAAGCTCTCAGCTCTCTCTTTCAATCTCAGTTATCATAGATTCACAATCTCAGTTACCACAGATTCACAGACACATGACATAAACATCCACACATATACACAACACACATTCCAAAAAAGCAAATATAGTAGTACATGGGCAGGTAGTACATGGGAATATGAATGATAGAGAGTATATTTAAAAACCTTATTTAAAAAACATAAATGTAAATGGATTTCTTTTTTAAGATACTAATATTTTGGAATCTATTTGTCTCCAACTGTGTGTTTACATTTCTTCCATAATAATCGCTAAATGTGAAGCTTATTATATATGCTTTGTCCCTATCCAAAAAGGATGAGTCAATCTAAGACCATCCATTCAAACACATAACAACAAGGCAAATATGCATCCTGTCGTGAGCTATATGGGTAACATTCATCAGAGAATCTACCAAGGCTATATGCTAGGCAGACCTTCCACTTTCTCCATAATATTTTAATTTGGATTGTCGAAAGGAAACTACACAACCTCCCTCAACAATCTAACATTTTAGAATACAAACTCTGCCTGGCATATAACCTTTGGCTAAGACTTCAATTATGCATTCATTTCAAATTTATTTCTTTGCTTTTCACATTTCAAGCACCTTCACTTGTTGCTGCAACTGCTCCAGTAATCCTGCCTCGACCCATTGCTTAGGACAACCCTTAGCATCAGTGTACTCCAACGACATACAATGTTGGATACCTGGCAGCCCTTCTAACTTGGAGCACCCATGAACATTTAATACCCGAAGCTTTGTCAGTTCGGCCAATCCCCGTATGCTCTTTAGCTTCGCACAATCATATGCCTACAACCCTTCACTCTCAGAAGTTCGCTTTTTCCAGCCGTAGGGGGCTCCATTGTCTATAAAGATCTGTGATTAGAACTTACAGCCGACAAAAAAACTTCATCTTAAAGCTAAAAGTACTAAATTAGTAATCACCTGCAAGAAAACTCTTTTCATCTCCTCCGTCTAGTCTCCAACGTTTCTAATATGCATGCCAATGTGTTCATCATCTGGAGTAGAGGTGATCGAGAATGAATGCCTATATGTAGAAAGTTCAAAAAAAAAAAAAAAAAAAAAAAAAAAAACGTGGAAGAAAGACTAAAAGATCTTATCAATTGATAAATTCTAATGTAGGTTCAAAACTTACCATTCGAAAGGCGAGATCTCGGGGCACTGGAGAAATAAATACATTCCACTCTTGTACTCGAAGCCTGCAGGTTTTCGCATATGCAAAGCCAGGACGTTTCCACGATAAACTGTCGCGTGCAAAATAAATAAAGCAGATACGTTGATTGCGCTTGCAAAGGATTCAAGATACAGATAATACAAGAAAATTGCAAATTTGAAGTAGGAACCGCATGACCTTGACAATATTGCCAGTATAATTCCCTACTTTGAATGCTCTCATTGTGCGCTCGCCGCAATATAAAAGCACCAGAACAGCAATATACATCCAAGTCTGCATGTTCAAATCGCGTAATAAATTAAACCCCGAACATCAAATTCCGAAGCAATTCGTCTACGTTTCTTTTCATTTAAGCTAAATTGTCATGCATTTTATAACGAAATTAGATATTCATTTTTCACTTTCAATCTTTCAGCGAATAAATTTTGAACCGTTTTACTTCGAAATTAGAGATGTAGTTTAGAATTAACAGAAAAGAAGATGAAATGTCCTTACAGTTTTCTCCCTCCAATCTCGCACGAAGAAAAGGCGAATGGAATGAACAATCAGAAGCAGGTAAATCACGACAAATGCATGATGCGAATACCAGAAAGCGTTGAACCTGGTCAGTTTATCAAGTTGCTGAGGAAGTTTCAGTGAACTTCTTCTAGACCAGGAGGTCGCGAGAATGAAGGCAATGGCCATGAGTACAACCATACAAACCCCCGTGATGCCTACTATGCTTCCTAAGATATCTCTGTAATTCGGCTTTTCACTGCCAAAATATGCTTTAAGATAAAGATTATACGATTCCTCGTCGCAATTTGCAATTCTAATGAAATCGCAACTTATATGATCCAAGCCATGAAGCACGATGCCTATAACAATGGCCCCAACAATGGTCTGCATGAATATTACTAGCAATTGTCCCAAAAGGTACAAGAGAGGCCAATAGACTTATGAAGTTAGAATTGTTGAATTTTTATAAAGGATTTAAAAGTACAAGTACTTTTGTAAAAAAATTTAAAAATAGAAAATAATGAATGTTGGAAACCATATAAGATGTACCGTCTAAAATATTTTATTAATAATACGTAGTAGTATATTATAATATTTATTAAAAAGTACAAGTATTTTTGTAAAAAATATTAAAAATAGAAAATAATGAATGTTGGAAACCATATAAGATGTATAGTCTAAAATATTTTATTTGTATATAGATATATAAATTAATTAAAATCTCAATTGTATTTTCAATTTGGGTATTAGTTAACTTTTACGCAAACATATGCTTCCACAATTGTAACTCTTCTTACTTAGAGTAATTTACTAAATGACAAAACTCATGACTCCTATAGATATTGCATCAAGCAAACTTCAAATTCAATTTGGGTAATGCAACTCTCGCATATGACCAAGCGGGCTTCTATGGCTCAACGTTACTTTTCATAAGGCTCACTAACTAGTTTATACGGTTTTCTCAATAATTATGCTTAAAAGGAAACACCAAGGGAATTAAGAGAGCAGAACAGAAAAACACATTGTTTTCATTCAAACATACAACTACTGAAAAACAATTTTAAAAAGGTAGAGACTCTTTAAGGCACTTAAAATCCCTCAAGAATCTCCGCTATACATATCTTGATGCATAGGATGGCCGAAGCACATTAAACATGGCAAATTTTCTGGTGTATGATATATTAGAGCTACGAAAATATTAATTATTTTACAATTATGTTGAATCCAGTATTAACAGAAAATCATACAGGAAAGTTTGTAATTGTTCTAGGTCCCCAGTATTTGAGAGCTGCCATATCATTAGTAGTCATACAGGAAAGTTTGTAGTTGTTCTAAGTCCCCAGTAATTGAGAGCTTCCATATCATAAGCTCTCGTAGCTTTCTCTTCTTGATCATAGCCACCTAGGAAAAAAAAGACCAAATCTCCATCTCTAAAGCAATCCAGCAATCACTGGTATTTGGCTAGACATGTGATGTCTGCCTTTGTAATCGAGAGATTTCATTGTTTTATAGACTTCAACTTATACCATGGAGTAGCTTCTCTTAACACTAAGAGGAAAAATAAAAGAATGACTTTCGGTTTGAAATTTAAAGACGCAGTTTATTTTATGCGATTTCTTTGATATGTCATTGAGTGAAGCTTTAGTGATTATAAGTTCACACAATAATCCAAAAATTTTCATCAAATTAAATGCATACCTGGTTACTCCCTGATATTTTGATGCACCCCTTGAAAAGCCACTACTATTTCTGCAAAATTAGTCAAAGCAACTGCTTATTACTTCTTAAAAAAAAATGTGAAACTCAGTGGATATTTTGATGCACTCCTTGAAAAGCCACTACTATTTCTGCAAAATTAATCAAAGCAGCTGCCTATTACTTCTTAAAAAAGAATGTGAAACTCAGTGGATTAATGAAAATTTTCTCATCGAAAATATCCAAAATATATGGGACAATATATACACATGTTTTAAATAAATAAAATACATTAAGAAAACCATGTACCTCCTGAGAGACGCAATATATTCTTGCCTGGTTGAGTGCTGCATCTCTTCCAGAGCCCCTTTGTATTGGCTAATATTAAATCAAGAGAGCGAGGGACAATAGCCCTGGAAGTTGAAATGCATACACAATTGTTGGTGCAAAAGTCCAACTTTGGGAAGCATCAGATGGTTTCCTTGCACTCTGCCATCTGTTCACAATAGTGCTAAAGCAGGACTTGATATCCCAAAGAAAGGTAATATATATTTGCATTGGCATTCAATCATCCTTATCAATGTAGAGACGCTTCATTCATTCATAATTAATTCTCAGGTTCAAAATATGTGCTCTTGAATCAAACACCTAGCAAAATCAATAAATAAGCGACAGAAACTGCGTTCAACATTAGGGGATTTAATAGTGGGTATGGTGGTTTCAGACATGTAGGTTAATAAATAATTAGATAAGATCTTATGGTAAGTTGAATTTGAAACTTTTGAATCAAAAGGAACAAAATGCCAGCTCCATGTTATATAATAGGAATCCAACTACTGTTTTATGATAGTAGATAAGTATAATGCACTAGATAGCTTAGAATATAGGTTGATAGAACTTCTGTGCTATTTGGAGTCTACACTGCCTGCCGGCCCACCTTCTGAGCTGCTATTGATATTGTACAACTTATTAATCTGAAATAGAGTAAAAGATATAGGAGACAAAACAGACTGGGAATGTAAGACCTTTATATTGGAAGAGAAAAAGAGAACAGAGCAGCATGCAAATGTAGAAGAACATAAAGAAAACCACAAGACTTTCTGACTCAACATGTATTTCGTGGGGTCCAGATTCATTCACATGTATTTAAAAATGCTGACATGCTTGAACCAGAAAAGGAAGAGAATTTGAGACTTTCAAATGCTGTCCTAGCTGTTTTAGATATATTTTCTACAATAAAAAGGAAAAATCATGAATACATGGGCCTGGAAGGCTTACATTGTAAGTGTGACAATACATGAATGGAGCCCCATCTTGATGTACAATGTTCTCCATCCTCCACACTTCACAAGAATTTGTTATAAATGTCCATTAACTAAGATTCCATTGCTCTTGAGGAGGAATATTTTATCAGAACATCAGTTGTGACTATTGATGGTGACTACAAAACAATAGGATGAGGAACTTAGAAAGAAGAAGAATTGAGGCAATGGCCTCTTTTCCAGTAATGATTATTAGACAAGGTTATTAACCCTACAAAAAGACGATTTTCCAACTCCATAAATAAAGCATTTTCATCATTACATCAACTCAACTCTCTCAGTCTCTTTATCAATGTCTCAAGTGATTTTTTCTTTGCATTTTGCTTCAAAGTTCGTGTACCAAAGGTTCCAAAGAGTCTGTAAGATGAATCTCTGTATTTCTCAGAAATCATGACCACCTTTATGTAATCCAAAGAACTATAATGCTTCTACCTTATAATAGGATTCATGAAATTCTTTGGATGGTTGTTTAATAAAAGACTAACCAACTGCCTTGCCCCTAACAAAGACTTTTTTGGATCTGTTGCACCTTCAAGCTCATCCAAGCCACTGTCATGAAATTGAGTATCTGCAAAAGATTCTAGTAGTTTCAAATCAACCTCAATTCCCATAACAGCATTTGTATTGAACTGCTTAATTTGTGTAGCTTAATTACCGGCTATAACAACCATTGGAGTTAGTATGAACTTATATGTAAACTAGAGGCAATATCAGCAATGATCAGGCAGATCAGGCAGAATATGGTGATTTTTGTAAATTTAGGTTAAAATCATTTTTTATTTTAAAGAAAACTTAAAGCTATCTTGATTGAATGAGAGGTCTTCGAATTTAAATTTAGAAGAAACAGGTTAACCCTCTGAGACGCAGAGATATCTGGCATGCTTAAAAAACTAAGCAAAAGGAAGAGGGCATTTGTTTAAGGTTTGTAGTCACTAGTGTTTGATACTGATTTTTCATCCTTGGTTTCATGCTTTTGTGAAATTGTCTGGATTTCTTCTTGCAATTGTTTTGATATTATGCTGATGCCATTAGCTACAGTTTTCTTTTTCTTTTTTAATTGTGTTTTTTTTTTTTTTAATTTAATTGTATCTGTTAGCAGAACCACAGGGTTTTGTAGTGGTGACCTTCACACAAGGAGTTTCTTAATAGTGCAACCTATTGATGACTATTCTATGCCCCGTGGGCAGTTTTCCTTGATTATGTTACTAGTAATTGCAGCTTCATTTTTCTCATTTAAATATTTGCCTGTCATGTTGCTGCTGATTATGGCTTTGTCTAAAATTTCTGTAGTCTTCAATATTTCTTATATGACCTACCTTCATGCCTTGACTCCTTGGTTCCCTATCTAATTCATCTTAGATTAACGTGATTGAAATATTTTGTGGCTGTCTTATATGCCTATTGCTCTCTGTTTCATATGGAAGTGGGCATGTCTTTTTTAGATGTAATTGGCTTCATTGAACTCATTTGACCTGATGCTGAACCTTTCAGCAATTCTTTCTTTTTTTATGGGGTTGTCACATTGTGCGGAACTATAGCTTCCACAAACTCTGCTATTAGAGTTTGTGCTAGATCCTTTCTATTTCATCACAATTACGTTGTGCCTATTATTGGGTTCTTGTTCATAACTGAGTTGTATGTATTTATTGGAGAGTTAAAATTAAGAGAGGAGATAGGGAAAGGATTCATCATTCAACTGACTTTACTCTGTATTTAATATATTTGCTTTTGTCAGTATTGTTGTCATATTATTAGAATTTACAACTGAGAACAATGTAACTTTTTAATTGGTCTTATTATTTCATTGCTCAGAAATATAGGCTATATCCAAAAAGGTTAAGTGGAGTGGCACAACAACAAAGTGGAATGAACTCTTCTTTTGGGGGAACTACAAAAGTAGGTGTTGGACCTATGGGTTTACTTGGAAGGCTGGATCTTCAAAGGCTTGCGGCATCAGGTCAAATATCACCTCAAGCACTGGTGACATTACCAGCTGAACTTCTTGGACAAGTGAATCCAAACAATGGGTTGGGCCTGCCAAACATTGATCGGACACTGCTTTTACAAGAAGAATTTCATGGTGCAAACTCTAATCCTTTAAATAGAGGGAAATTTGGGCAACCATTGATGAACAGTCAGGGAAATTTACTTCAGGGACTCCCGAGAAGCATAGAGATGAAGCAATTTTGCTAGCCACAACAACATATTCCTTCCTTTGGAAATTTGGGTTTACCGACCAATGATACATCTGCAGGATTTTCTATGCTGCAACAGCAACACAATGCAGGTGCAGAAGTTGGCAGTGTGGATTGTGGGATAAACAACAATGGAGCATCTAATCCTCAAAACAATGTGATGGTGATGCAATTGATACAGCAACATCAAATAAACCAACAACAACAACAACTGCAGAGATCTACAGCACAACAACAACAACTGCAGAGATCTGCAGCACAACAACAACCTGGCGGACAACTTCAAGGTTCTCAGCTTCAGAGTGGACAAGTCCTGAATTTGCCATCTGCCAGTATTGTTGGGCCACAAGTCCTTCCAAATGAAATTAGGGGGAGGGCTACTTTATCTTCTCTAGCCAATGGCAATAGCAGTCTTGGCAACAATATTATTGGTGCTCTTGGTTCAGGGCAATTAAACCGTATGCCAATGCCAGCATATGGCCTGGGTGCAAATGAATCTAATGTACCATAAGGAATTGGACAGATGTCAACTGTAGATTATAAGAGCCAGAATGTGCACATTCTCCAAGGAAATGATTATTCCATTTCCAGTACTATTTGTTTATCTTCCCCTTTAACAACTTCTGATATTGAAGGTGGAATGAACATTTCAGGAATTAAAAGCTTGGGTGGCATAAGTGACATAGTTGGTTCTCCAACTCTAAGTGGTTCTGGAATAAGTTTTGGCACATCAAGTGGTATTGGTCAAAATTTAAGCCAGAGTGGTAGGCAAGGTTGGCAAGTGCAAAATGTGTCTATGAATCAATATTTAAGTCAAACAGCTACTGCTATCTTGAGCCCATGTCATGGCTAAGGTTCTCATAGAACCCAAGGCTTGAATGTTCCTGTTGTGCAAGATACAAGACAGGTTAGGAGTTTTGGATTTGTTGGGAAAGGACCAAATCTCTCAAGTAGGTTGGTACAAAATGCTAGATATCCTGGGATGCTCAGTAATGCTCAAAGTCAGGGTGAAATTTTAGGAATTGATAGCGGGCTGAGGCTAAAGGACAAAAGTGCATCAGATTTTGGATTGACTCCAAAAATTGAGCGTGACACACTTTCTGACCATTTTCCTTCAGAAGATCTCATGAATCTCCTCTTTAAACAGGTCTGTATTCCTCAATATTATTTTCCCTTTAGTTTCAAATCATTGCTCAAGTTGCATTACTTCTTGCAATTTAAGACCATGGTGCTAAACTTCTTTGATCATGTGCAATTTTATCATTTAAACAATCTAGGTCTATGTTCTGTCCTATTCACTTTCTTGCATACATATTGTGTGTGAAGCAGTACTATGAACACTGTTTTTTAATATATGGTCAAAGAAAGTTTAGAACATGTATGCGATATATAAGCATGGAAAAACAAAATTGCACAGTAGTTTTGGTCTAAGATTCTAAAGGAAAACACCCCATTATTGCATTGCATGACTTTGCTTGTTCCATTCACATTAATTTATATGCATGGGACTTCATACATACTAGGGGAATGCATTGACTTAGGATGTTTTCTTTTGTGAAAACAATAAATTGAAGTTTATTAGAAACAAAATTATGTGCCAGCATACATTTTTGTATGCGCACCTCCTAATTTGTGTGGCTACAATTATAACATGCATACATTTGTTCACTTATCAGAATGAATTGTGTTGTAAGAATATTTTCAATGACCTTGTTGTGAATGAATATGGTACATGCTAAAAACAAGAAGAGTATGTTGTTGATGCTTCTACTGGTGATTGATGGTTTTATCATTTAAACAATCTAGGTCTATGTTCTGTCCTATTCACTTTCTTGCTAACAAATATATCTTTCGGGTTATGTAATTCTGCAGCAACAAGACGGGATGGGGATTTTAGAAAATGAATTCAATTTAGATGGGGTATTGATTGGATAATGTTCATGTCAATTGAAAAATGTTTGTTCTGTTATCCGAAGAGAAAGTCGGCCTTCCCACCCTCAAGTGAGTTGAGTGGCATATAGCCCCATGTTGCTCATTGCTCAACACAAACGTGACTTTATGCTTGCGCACTACAAAACAGTGGTATCATTTCTCGATAAGTGTGGGGATCATTGTGGAAAGGCTTATGTGCAAATGTAGATGTAGTTGTATCATATTGTCTTGCACCTAGATTGGGTTAAAAGTTAAAACTTCTAAGATATAATCTCATGACACATTTAAGAGGAATCTCATGCTCTTATATGATTGCAAGTCTTATTACTATGACATTTGGATTTGTTAGAGAAAATGAAAAGGCCGAAACAAATTGAAAATCCCTTATGGGAGTATGTCCATGCACCATTTTATTATTCTCTCTTAGGGGAAGCTTACTTCTAGCCCACATTCAGGAAAATTCTTGTGCTTTTCTGGACTAGTTTAGACACTCTGAGAAATAATAATTATTTGCTGGAGGCATTAATTGAGATTCATCCTAGTACTTCCTGAGTTGTGATACACTTCAATTACTACAGGAATTTCACTTGGTTGAAACGGTGGAGTTTCTCTACACAAGTGTAGGCAACTGGAATTATCCAGCACTAAATAGCTGGCTTACAAGGGGTTGTACGTGCTGGTTTCATAGATTCATTTAAAAGAAATAACAGTAATTTCAAAAGACTCTAGCAGAAGCAGATGCAGGATTTAGGGTTTGCGGCTGAAAGGAAAACAATGTAGGAGTGTGAAGGGGCAAAATTTGATGGTAAAATTGAGATAAAGTTCAGAAAATTACAGAGCTGAGTATAACGATATTTACCTTGGAAAGAACTTTGAAGTGGAAGCCCGAAGCAAGTGAAGGGAGGAAGACGTCTCTGGCAGAAGCTTCTTGCACTGAAAGAAAGTGCCTGTTCCTCGTCCAATTATTAAATAAAAATCACTCCAGTTCAGGGATTTCACCAAGGTGGTGTCTCAAAACCCCCATCGCTGCTAACTTTAAACTGCCTTCTCAGTAATTTGTAACGTTTTGTTCACGGATTACAGGAATCTGTAACAAATTTGCAGATATTTCTGCCGGTTTCATGCAGTGGGTGAAGATTCGAGACCGCCATCATTATGGAGAAAGGCTTTGGCATAACAGTTTTCCGTTGAGGTTTTGCGGGAAGTTCTCGGAAATTGCTGAGAATAAACAGAAATTGCATGACACATATGAACAATTTACCCGATGTATGCCCGCCGAATGTGGACGCCAGGTGTCAACCTTAGAAAGAAAAGGATGACGAAACTCTCACTCAAAAGAAGGCCTATCGCCCTAATAAAAAAGTGATAAATGTAATTTATTTAAATCAAAAGAAAATAATAAATAAAGAACATAAAAATGATAAAAGTAATCGCATTAAAATGAAAGAACATACTAAATAAAAATCATAAAAAAATATTGTTATGATGAAAGTTAAATGTAAATAATAATAATAAAATTGTTATTGTGCAGGATAAATGAAAACAAATATATAAAAAGATGCAGGTAAAATTTCAATTAAAAAAAGTAATAACAAAAATTAGTAAAAATCTAAAAATATATATATTTTTAATATTTATATTAATATTAATAAATAATAATATAGTGTATTAATTTATTATGTGTATTTTAATAAGATAATTTATTCTTAGATTGGTTGTTTTTGTGATTCATGATATAAGTCAAGATCTTTGTGATCAATTTTATTTCATTTTATATAATAAGATATGTTTTTTCGGAACGAATTATTTACCGAATCATTAAAGTTTTTTTTATTTATAATAATGAGATAATTATATGTTAAAAATAATATTTATTTAATTATAATTTAGTGTGATGTAGAAATTTGACATGATGGGAGAAAGACCTCATTATATTTTTCATGTAAATAAAATGTGAAAGTTACTATATAATTATCATTATAAATATAAATAGAGTATATTTATATATGTATAAAATATAGAGATTTTATATGTGTAGTCTAAAAATGGATGAAATGACACTAACTAATGGATGATATGACTCTTTTCCCAAAAAAAGTCTGGTCGATTTTGTTCAAAATCGTGTAAACTTTTTAAGAATCATAAGTTTAGGTTGTTTAATTTGCAAAGTTAGAGCACGTTCTAGGTTTTTCAAGGTGTTAAATCCATTTTTACACTCAAAAGTGCATTTTAAACAATAAGAAATCACAATGTTACCAAATATAATATTCCTTGATTTGACCTAAAAATTCATTTTGTCTATAAATTAGACTATGCCTTTGTAACACCTCTCAATTTTTTTTGCATGTGTTTTCATAAAAGGTACAATCTTGTTGTGGATTGTCTATCTAAGGGCACCTTATCCAAATTTCACCATATTCTAACCAAAACTTCCAAGGTTTGAAGTGGCGTTAGGAACTCAGTACAATTTAGACATATATATATATATATACACACTACTTCACTAAGTCCTGGTGACGTTGTTGGGAAAAATACTAGGGGGTGGGAGGATGGGTGAATTAGTATTTTAAAACTCACTTGAACTTATATTTTCTTACACATATTTCTATACGTGACTTTACTGAAAGAAACTTGCGTATGTACTATCATGCAGACAACTATCGTATATCTAGTTAACTAACTTTCTAGTTAATCCATCATTTGTTTAACTTGAACCAGTGTATTAGTACTTCATTAGGCATTATTTAAACTGTAACCATGTGCAGCAAGAACATAATAAACCATCACACATAAGCAACACATCAACACACATGAACACCGAGATTTTTAGGTGGAAACCCAATGTGGGAGAAAGCTACCGCTATTGTTGTCTTTGTCTTTATCTTTTATTATAATGAAAACATCTTACAATCTTGTACTGACGCAGACTTGTGCCAGCATGCAGACACCCACTTGTAAAACGCTGCAGCCTTTTCTCATTCTCCAACACCCACTGGAAGGGAGCTCCAACCCACCGATCTCGTTTACCGACACCCACTGGAAGGGAGCTCCTACCCCTTAATTTGATTTACCAACTACCACTGGAAGGAAGTTTCAACCCCCTTACTGAAGGCTCCAACGCTTAGCACCACCATGAACCATGTTCCAAGATTTTTCACACTAGATCCACCTGAACCAAACCATCAAATCTATTAGCCACGTTTCATCAAATTTTCAGACTGGACCCACTATCATCATTTAAGCACAATACCAGATATCAAAATTGAAACTGGCTGCAATAGATCACTCAATCATTGAACCAATTGAATTAACCAATCACTGAACCAACTGAGATCCAAATCAATCAACTTATTCTCAATCAACCAAATCAGTTAAATCACTGTAACTAGAATAACAATGTTGAACCAAAACACAACATCAACTCACTGAACCAACTAAAGACCTTGATCAATAAAATGTTAGAATATATACACTAATTTAATTTAGTAAATCCTCGTGTATATGTGACTTCCTTGAAGCATACCTCCGTACAGATCTCAAAACATGGAACCCTAAAACTGAATCACTGTTATTCTGAAACAAACACTGAGTTAAACCCTGAAACTGAATCATTGTTATTCTGAAACAAACACTGAGTTAAACCTTGAATCATTCTGAAATAATCACAAAACCATCACAGATCTTCAATCATCACTTTTAAACCCAAATCATCAAGTAAGATTTCATTGACAAATAACAAAAACACAACAAGACTGATTGCACTGATCAGACATCTTATTTAGCAAAACCCTAATTTATATACGCGCTTTCCACAAAACACTTCTGCATGTATACACAGTTTTCACGAATCAAACCCACGTACAGATCTGAATAGATACGTGAATTACCAACATTAAACCCACATACATACGCACCTTTCAGGTTATCAAAACTGTATACATATATGCAATTATTGACTTATAGTGTCGTTGCACATTAGACCTTCATAACAAAACCCATCTCTCGACATACATAATAAAACATGTGTCAGACATAAATGTTACAAATCAAGTCAATCCATTATCAATGTAGTCATTTCAGAGCTATTGGATCTTATCCATCATCAAATTCCCGAGTGCATACTTAGTTTTAGATCAAACAATTCATTACTAGCCCATTACATGCACACTTGCTTTAGATCTAACTATTCATAAAATATTCATTGCTTTCACACTCAATCACTTGATCTTCATCTCCTTATATAGCTTAGTCCTTCTCCAATACCATAGGTCAAAACCACACTAATGTCGATGGCATTCTTTGGTGGGATCAAATATCTATTGTTGGTCTCAATACTATGGATCAATTCCATGGTAAAGACCCTTGGTATTTAGAAAACCATTGTGCGGAAACTATACGCACCTTTTCTTCTTCATACCTCCATATGTACGTGAATTTGCTTCAAAAAACTTGTGGATACATGAATTTTCTTCACCAAACCTATGTATGTACTCAGCTTTGCTTCATAGAACCTGCATATACTAGACTTTGCAACACCATACCTTTGTATGTACGTGACTTTTCTTCATAGAACCTACGTATACTTCTTCAAACTTCATCTTTATCGTTCCTCTATCTCTGAATAGATATTCCTTTGTCCAATCCTTTTGACACATCTATAATGGCCTGAATAATCATCCTTCTACCATCATGTTGACATGTTTATTAAGTATGTTTCCATCAAGGACAACACATTTGTCATCATGCCAACAATATCCCCCTTTGGACTTGATGGAAAACACTCTGGTGTTTGGTCACCACCATATGTAGGTACTTGTAAACACATTTGTAGATATACCAAGCATTCTCCAAACACTAATCGCCTCTCCCCCTTTGACATCAAGGGCAAAGGGTTGACCAATGTTGAATGAAGTCTTCTCTCCCTCTGTTGACATGATTGTTGTAGATCTGATCTGCTTAGAATGAATTCTGAGTACTGACCATGCTCCCCCTGAGCATGCGCTAAATTTTCTAAATATATACAAATAAGTACATGATTCTATGGCTCAACCAAACATGACATTTCCTATCACCAATTACTCATGCTTACATTTATTACCCAACATAGTGGGGTTAAAAACTACATCATATGCCCAAAAACATGGAATTACATGACTTGACCACAATAGTCCATACATGACTGAATTTTACAATGATTTCTAACATAGGTCTTTAGATGACTTTTACATCAATAGACATATATGGAATTTATAATATTAAAAAAAGACCTCAATAAGTCCATGATAGTCTTTTGTAACTATCATACACCATATAGGATCTACACCATAAGCATCTAACAACAGCACTATGAACATCATCAAGAAGCAATGTAATATCATCAACCTGTGACCAACTATGCATCAACAACATAATATTGTTCCGTAGAACTCATCCCCTTGACCCCATCAAAGTCATATAGATATTTTTCTGGACAACAACATATCATTTCATGCATCAACAAAATATGTGACAATCAAGCATATCATCATAAAGTAGGGCAGTGAAGTATCATTCTTCAACATCATCAAAGTATGCCATGTTTCCAAGTATTATCCAACAGATATAACAACAACATATCAATAACCATGTATTTATAAAACCTGCAACAACATCATTTTCTTGGTCCAAATTCTTCATGCAAGAAGAAAGACTACGTCATTATTATGTAGTGTAAGTAATCATCCATAAGATCCCTTTCTATAATTCATCATCATAAAATACTCATCCCTGTGATCCCATATCATCAAGATCATCATGCTTAGAATCATACTCTTCTAGAAACATACCATTTGTATCATAATTTGTACATGTAATAGTTGTAGGGACGAAGAAAAACAACATAGGTTTCATCTATGATAACAACATCATCATCAAATAATCATAGCATGAGATAACAAGATCTACATGTTCTTTCCACAAAGAAAAATAATCCTTAATTATATCATCACTAGAGAGTCTTCTATCATCCCACACTTTGATAAGTATAATCCATAATTAGCAACTCATGCACAATCATTCAAGAACTTCAACAACATAAGAAACATCACCATTGATAAGCATCATTATGTACCAAGGAATTTTAAAGAAAACATAATGCCAACAATGCATTATGAGAAGCATAGAAAATGCTCCCCCTGAACTTATGCCAATTGGTCACTATCAAATCTGATCATCTCATCTCATATATCAATAAGGACATCAAAGTATCTTCATCAATCGGTTATCCATCAAGGCATACACAACTTATAAAAGCCAAAACCACTTCTAAATAGCGTCAATAGACTCTAACCATCAATCATCAGAATAATAAAGTCAAATAATAATTATATGAAGCATATCAGAGCCTTTTCCTGAGTCTGTCCCATTGTTTCTTCATCATAGAAAAACATATGTGACTGTTCATATCAAAACTTGCATATATACGCGACTTGTCTTCATAGGATCTGCGTATAGAAAGTAAATTACTGTAACTTCACAACTTCAACTCCCCTTGAGCCTGTACCAGATGCACTGTCAGTAATATAAGAAACGTGAATATAAAAAAAATCATGGGAATCATCATCAAGACAAAACATGTATTTCTCCCCCTAAGATTATACATCACTGATCCCAAGGAATGGATAACCATCTTCTATTCTCATGAGGTCATGTACCTCACATCACTTCTATAATCATTGTTAAAATTATTCTTTTAAGAATAATGCACTGCAATGAGCACCAAATTCTTTTACTCTGAGTTTGAATCCTCCTCATATCTGCGAGAATTCAATTCTTCAAGCACATATAATTTTTCTGGGTCTGTATATCCTCTTGCTATGAGTTTTCTTGTTTCTTCATCCATAACCTTGCACTTGGTTGATGTAAACACAATTATATTTCCTTTATCTGCAATTTGACCTACACTTAGAATATTATTCTTTAGCCTTTGAACTAATAAAGTATCAACCATTCCTCTATGTTTATTAATTCTAGCTCTACCCTTTCCCAGAACTCTTGTTGGAGCATTATTTCCAAGAATAACATTACCATATTGGTTTTTCTTGAGAGACTTCATCTTACTCTTATCTCTAGTCATGTGATGAGAGCATCCGCTATCTATGTACCATTTATCTTCTTCTTCAAATGAGCAGAAAGAAAGACCACACCTTATCTGTTCTTCTTCATTTCTCTTATTATGAGAAATGTTGGTGGATCCAACTTTTTTAGGTCTTCTGACAACAATATTCTTATCTAGTTGCTTGACACGTTGTCTGAGGCGATCCATAGATTTGTTCCTGCATTCTTTTGCTACATGCCCAAACTTGTTACAAGCATAAAATATTATATGAGCATATGAATCATAATATTTCTATTTATTATTCCTTTTATTGCAATCAATGGCTTTGTGATCAAATATATTGCAAGAAAAATAATATCCCTTAAATAAGCCTGAGTACCTGGAAGCTGACGATATTTTTGTGAATCAGTTATTTTCTTGTGATTGAGACATACTACTTCTGCAGTTGGCTGTAATATGTCCATAATTATAACATATAAAACATTCAACATTATTGATCGAAGGAGAGAATCTATAAAAATTTCTATAGTTAGGAGTAAATTCTTTTCTTTGAAGGTTCACTTTCCTTTGTTGTCGATCAGGTTGACTTCTTATCTCTTTGTTGAGCATTTCAGGTTTTGAATTGTTAACCTTTAAATTCTTGCATCAGCTTATGAACTAGATTCACCTTCAACAATTTCATGAAAACCTAGACCAAATTTGATGGCGGGAGACCTTAGACTACTATGAATATTATCCAAAATCTTAGTACTATCTTTAAATCGTAAATGTTTATCTTTTTCTTTTAATTTACCTTTTAGAATGTTTACGTCAACCTCCATTCTTTGATATTGATTTTCCTTTTTCTACACACTGCTTCTTCATACCTTATTCAACCCTTCTTCCTTCTTCCACTTGCTCCTTTAATTTTAGAAAATCATATTTCAACCCATTTTCTTGTTCTTAGAATGCTTGAAGTAGTTCTTTATTCCACTTATCTGAATTTTCAAGATATGCTCTTAAAGAGACAATCTTAGCTTTAGTTCCTTCACAATGTTGTTTATATTCCACAACAACATTTACTGATTTAATATGATCCTTGTTATCATATTCTTGCAACTTATCTTTAAGATTAACAATCTTTTTCAAAGCAAGGTCAAGTTTTGTTCTAAGATCAAAAATTTCTTCTAACCTGTCTTCTTTTGAATCAAAAACTCCATCATCATGTTAATTTTTTGACACATTGTTAGGGATAGGATTACTTGGTAGTTCCACTAATGAGGAATCTTCCTTTGGGATTTTATCATGGATTTCTTGTGGTTTATCCCACACTTTCTTTGTAGTTGTATAATGCATAACCTTATTTAGTGTTGAGTCAGGTATGATATAAAACATGTCACTCAAAGCCTAGTTTTTCTTTTGCACTTCCTCATCTGATGGAGGAATCTTGGTGTAACCATTGCATACTAGATACCAAACATCATGGTTCATTAGATTATACTTCATATTTCCTTTCCATTGTTTATAATTATCTTTGCTTAGCATAGGAACATCTGCATTGTCCATTGTTTCTAACTTGCCTTGGTCTTCTACTTCTAAAGGCATCATTTTTGAATCTATTTTCTCTTTAGAGTGCTTACTTTCACTTTTACCCATGAGTGCAAGTTCAGTCATTTCACTGTCATCATCACTATCATTATTGCGTAGACAAGGAAATGGAACACAATTAGAACAAAATCCCATACTTGATAATTCTATGTTACCATCTTCTTCATTCTTGATCAATAGAAAGTGGGGTGCTCCCAAACATGAATATTTGCTAACATCTGTAACTGTCACTGCATCTGATATATCATTGTCATAGTTTTTTGAGTCCCTTATTTGAGCAATCTTCTTCTTTCCCATCATCTTGATAGATCTCCTTCAAGCGATCAAGCTTCTTCTGAAGGACCCGCTCTGATACCAATTGTTGGGGAAAACACTAAGAGGGCGGGAGGCGGGGGGCGTGTATCAGTATTTTAAAAATCACTTAAACTCTTATTTTCTTACTTATATTTCTATACACAAATTTACTGAAAGAAACCTGTTTATGTACACAACTACCATGCAAACAACTATTGTATATCCAGTTAACTAACTTTTCAGTTAATCCATCATCTGTTTATCTTGAACTTGTGTATAAGTACTTCATTAGGTGATCTGAAAATGGGGCTTTAAAGGCTTCTTGTGAACTTACAAGAACCTCTCCCACTTCCAAAGCTTAAATATTCCCAAGATATTATGATTAACCAATGTAGAATTAATAATTTGCTTGAAAATAAGATGTATGATGGTGTTTATTTTAAAACTATTTATGTGCTGTAAATTGATTTGCTTAAACTGATATAAAATATATAACAGTGAAAAAATGCAGCAAATGAGCATCACAAATAAGACAACAAGTTTAATATGGAGTTCACCTAAAACTCTTGGGCTACATCTCCTTGAGCTCTAGTCAACTCAACTAGGCTCTCTAGGATTATGGTAAAGCCCTTTTACAAGCTCCATGCTCAACTCCACTGTATTACACAGAAACAATGGGTTTAGAAAACCATCTCGTCCCTGGCTCTGAAGCTCTCAGGCTTTCTGGCTGTGGCTCTTCGACGCTGGCTTCTCTGAGCTCTCTCTTGGCCTCTACATGAATCAATGGATTGCTTGACCTCCAAGCGCCCCTTAGTAACCTTCCAACGGCCCTCAGCAATCTCTGCTACTGTTAATTGAGCTTTCTGGTTCACTCAACCTCCAAGTGACTCTTGAAACTCTCTCAGCTCTCGGTGCTGCCTGCTTATGCCTGCCTTGCTCTCTCCTTTCTCAATTGAGCTCTCTACCTCCTTTGAGGTACTTTTCCGGCTTTTCGGCTACCCCAGCCGTTTCTTTGCGTATCATCATCTCTCTGTGCCTCTGCGGCTTCCCTGCTCCTTGTCAGTTTGATTGGCCATTTGGCTTTGTGGCTATGTGGCTTCAAAATGCATCATTACTTGTAAAAATGCCCGCTTGCAGCATGGCATGATGATCTGGAGCGGTTACAGAGGTTTCAGGGATTTTCCTTAGGCAAAACCCAAAATTAGAGAAAATCCATTACACAGAGGTTTTCCTAGAAAATACATTATTAAGCGTGAATTCCGGATGTGAAATTCCATTAAATCACCCCTAACAAACCTATCAGTTTCGCCATTAGGAAGCATATCGCATCGCATAGGCATATTGGGAAAAATCCCAAATACATGGGAAATACATTGAAAAACCCGTCAAAATGCCTTCTATCGGGCTTCAAATATTATCACATCTGCCCTATTATCACATCGGGTCCGCCTTTGGCTGCTATTGCAATCCCCACCGTGATCTGCAGGAACTCCGATCCAACGGTCAATATCCATTTTCGAGCGGCTTAGGAGTACGGAGGTTACCCGCCAGAAAAGGTGGTTTTCCTCTCTCCTCCGCCAGCCACGTGTCGACCAGTGTGTAGGATCGGGCAGAGCTAGCCCAATACCGCTTTCTACCTAAGGCCCGCTGGAATCCCGCCTTTACGGAACTCAAATTTTATGAATTACACCTATAACTCCCCTTCAGGTCCGGATTTATCGCTTCAGGCGTTTTTCCCTTGTATTTTGGTTTTATAGCAGAAATGCGTTAATACACAGAAAATCTGAAAATCTCAGATTTCAAATTTTATGCAATTGGGCTTTTAAATCCCATCGGGTCTGGCCCTAATCGCTAATCGCAATCTCTATCGCATTAGCCCTACTATCGGGGATTGGTGATTTAATCTGGACCGTTGATCTGATCCCTAACCGGACGGTCCAGATCACATCACATATCGCTATTGCATCGGCCCTTTGTGTCGGGGATCACTGATCTCCCAACCTCCGATTTAATCCTGGCCGTCCATTCCTTTCCAGATCCAACGACTGAGATTGCACGTCATGATCGCTATTGCATATCACATTTGGAACGGCCTGGGGGTTCTTCCCTTTAAATATGGACTGTGCCGACCCGATCCACTGATCTGATCATCGACGATCGCATGTCGCATAGCCGGGGTCCCGATATCACATGCGGGCCTGTCTCTGACCCGATACATTGGAGATCATCAATCGGGGGTCTCCCGCCTTCGGCCTAAGTCATTCCCTTTTGTCCTTTTCCAATGCGATTTCCCATATAAGGCCTTTTACGCCATTTTTAGGGGATTTTTCCTCTTTTTCCAAAGAAGAAAGGACAACTTCTTTCTACGGTAACTTTTGCATCCTAAGTCCATTTTAGCCCATTCAAGTTGTAGTAGATTCAGAAGGAAAAGATCTCTGCAATGGGGCTATTTCCAGGAACATCCTTGGACTTTCATTTTCCTTTGTGAGGAACACTTAGACTTAGGATTCTATCCAAAATCCATTTTGGATCATTAGGAATTAATTAAAACCATGTGTATTAAGAATAAAATCAACCATCACACATAAGAAACACATCAACGCACATGAACAACAAGATTTTTAAGTGGAAACCCAATGTGGGAAAAAAGCCATCAATGTTATCGTCTCTGTCTTTATCTTTTATTATAAAGAAAACATCTTACAATCTTGTACTCGCGTAGACTCTTACCAGCACGCAAACACCCACCGATAGAAGGCTACAACCTTCTCTCATTCTCCAACACTCACTAGAAGGGAGCTCCAACCCCCTGATCTCATTTATCGGCACCCACTAGATGGGAGCTCCTACCCCCTGATCTAATTTACCAGCTACCACTAGAAGGAAGCTTCGACTCCCTTACTAAAGGCTTCAACCCTCAACACCAACATGGACCATGTTTCATAAATTTTCACACTGGATCTACCTGAACCAAAACATCAAATATGTAGGCCATGTTTCATAAATTTTCACACTGAATCCACCTGAACCAAAACATCAAATCTGTAGGCCACGTTTCATAAATTTTCACATTGAATCCACCTAAACCAAAACATCAAATTTGCAGGCCACATTTCATCATATTTTGAAACTGGACCCACTACCATCATTTAAACCCAATACCAAGTATCAAAACTGAAACTAATCACTATAATAAATCACTCAACCATTGAACCAATTGAACCAACCAATCACTGAATGAACTGAGACCCAAATCAATCAACTTATTCTTAAACAACCAAAGCAGTTAGATCACTATAACTAGAATATCGATTCTGAACCAAAACATTGCATCAAATCACTAAACCATCTGAAAATCCTGATCAATAAAATGTCAGAATATATACGCTACTTTAATTTAACAAATATCTGTGTATACACGACTTCTTTGAAGCATACCTGCATACATATATCAAAACAATCAACCCTGAAACTGAATCATTGTCATTCTGAAAAAGCATTGAGTTAAACCCTGAACCACTGAATCATTTTGAAATAATCACAGAAACATCATAGGTCTTCAATATCATTCTTCAATCAAACAATTCAACTTCAATCATCACTGTTAAACCCAGATCATCAAGTAAGAATTCATTGAAAGACAACATAAACACAACAAGACTGGTTGGACTGATCAGACACCTCATTAAGAAAAAGCCTAGCTTATATACACGCTTTCCATAAAACACATCCACATGTATACACACTTTTCAGGAATCAAACCCATGTACAGATATGAATAGATATGTGACTTACCAACATTAAACTTGCATATGTACGCGCCTTTCAGGTTATCAAAACAATGTACATATATGCAATTATTGACTTATAGCTTCATTGCACATTATACCTTCAGAAAAAAACCCATATCTCAGCATACATAATAAAACATGCTTCATACCTAAATGTTACAAATCAAATCAATCCATTATCAATGTATTCATTTAAGATATATTGGATTTGATCCATTATCAAATTCCTTGGTGCATACTTAGTTTTAGATCAAACAATTCATTACTAGCCCATTACATGCACACTTGCTTCAAATCTAACTATTCATAAAATATTCATCATTTGCACACCCAAATACTTGATCTTCATCTCCTTATATAGCTTATCCCTTCTCTAATACCATAGGTAAAAATCACACTAATGCCAATGATATTCTTTGATGGGATCAAATATTCATTGTTGGGCTCAATACTATGGATCAATACCATGGTGCGGAAACTGTACGCGCCTTTTCTTCTTCATAAACTGTGTATGTATGCTGATTTGCTTCACAAAACCTGTGTATACATGACTTTTCTTCACCAATCCTGCGTATGTACTCAACTTTGCTTCATAGCACCTGCGTATACTCAACTTTTTTTCACCATACCTACGTATTTACATGGATTTTCTTCATAGAACCTGCGTATACTTCTTCAAACTTAATCTTTATCATTCCTCTATCTGTGAACTGATATTCCTTTGTCTTATCCTTCTGTCACATCTATATTGACTTGAATACTCATCCCACTACCATAATGTTGTGATGTTTATTAAGTAGGTTTCCATAAAGGACAACACATTTGTCATAATGCTAATATACGCAACATCGCTCTTGCCATGCATAATATATACGTATAAAGGCATAGGGGCACTACAATTATTATGCGAAATGCACTTAGTGGTGGCCCATAGGTACTAATTATACTTCATTATAGGAAAATATGGTTTATTGATGAGGTATTGTTACCCTACTTGATTTGGTTGCCTCGTTGTTTTCCAAGTCACTTGGTGACTTGTCATACCAATTCAGAGTATTTGTTACACCACCTAATAGAATATTCTCGTTTATCCTATGTTGGCAGCCCCACCTCACATGCTTAGCCTCAACGTAGGTCCACTCTAATAGGGTTCACATTCTACGAGGTGTTTATGTGTTACACAGGATGACAATTACTATGGAATTTGTGTTTAATACTCTCCACCTGGCACTCTATTCACGTCATGAATCATTATGAGGACTGTCAGATTATGAATAGACGATGATCCCCCTTATTATCCTGACCCATTGATTACTATGGTATTAATGATGTCTTTTTTGTGTCAATCGACGAGAGTTGATCCAACGGCCCAATCCAGGGTGTTGCATATGTGGATGGGAGATTGGCTTTCTTAGCAGGCATACTCCAGTAATAGGGTTCGAACATACCCAAGGAAACTATGGTTCTAGAGTTAATAATTCTATTACTTAATTTTCCATTTGGCTCTATGTATTTTTCTCTCTTATGGTTGCCTTCCAGTTTTTTTCTTCTCCTTTCCATTTTATCCCCACCACAACCCTCTTGCATTCTAAAGCTTTGAGTGCCATTAATGGAGAATTCCCATGTTAATTTTCTTTTCCTTCCTCATGCAAAATGTATATTGGTCTTAATAGTACTTACTTGCATTGTGTAATATTTTTACGGGAATGAACGTTGTTATAGGTAATATATGTTTCCACTATCCATCTACCTGAATTTTCCACTTCTATTTTCTTTTACAAGATACTAATTATTCCTGGTGTGTTTTGAGTAGAAAGATTGGCATTTGGACGTGGGAGTCTAATAACACAAGGCTGCATGCTAAGGAAGGGAGGTACTCCACCCCGCAGACCTGCTCCCGAATATTTTACTGCATGTAGTGACCCTCGACACAATGATGAGAGGATGGCCACTTCATTTCCCCTACTTAGTTTTTGCATGGAACTTCTTGGATGACTTTTGTTCACATTTTCTGCATTTAATTTCTCTTCAAAGGTGACAAATTTCATTTTACCTTCATTTTTGTAATGTGTTTCCAAGAGAGGGTTACCACTCTAGAACCCTCATTCTACACACTTGTAATTTCATTCAATCTTTCTTTTTGATAATGGGAAGACTTTGCTTAGTTTGGAATTTTTCTATGGTTATTTATTATTTGGCTCTACTGTGAACTTTTTCAGCAGCAAATAGGGTAAGGAAAAAATTTCATGGCCTCATAATTCTTCCCTGGAATATGGTTGTTCCTATTTACAGTACTTGGAGTGCGTAGAATTTCTCATATGAAAAATAAATTATTTATTGTGGTATGCATCTTTGATAATCCTATTTTGAGTATGTATAATTGTGGTTATTTGCATATTCTATTATTGAAATCTTACTTGGGGTTTTGGCCCTCCCGAGGTAAATACCATCAATAATAGGATTATTTCAAGGAATCCACAGTTATACCTTTCCTACATTGCACATGTTATTTCCCTCCTCCGGCATTTCTAAGTTCTAGGGTGCATAAGATGCATGTCTTCAGTGAACAATTTCATATTCATACTTTTCCTCATCGTCTCATTCCTTAGTCTTCGATGGAACATGCTGTTATGATATTCCGACACATAGGAAATAGTTAAGTATAGCTTGGTCTAGTGTAGAGTTAGGTAAAGTGTGTTTCTTTACTATGTACATTTGTAACTTACAATCCGACGGTCACGATATATTATAGACATGAAGTGATCTGACGGTTCATTCTCTCCTCTGTATTACCGACACTTGATCCGTGGTTTAACACTCGATTGGTCCATGATCTCTATTTAAAGAGCATAGAGGGTCATTTGTAGGGTGACCATTCATGAGAGAAGCTTATGTAAATTTTCATTCTTTTATTAATAAATTTCCTAAAGTGGTCGCGTTGGCTCAGGCCGTGGACTATTTCCCTCTTTGAGGGTTTTAACCATGTCAAGAATACTAGTGTATTGGTCTCTGATCTATTTGTGAGCGGTGTCCTTTGGTGTTCTATCTAAGGAACTTACCATATAAATTCCTACATGGTATCAGATTTATTTGAGGGTCGCATCCATTGGTGATCCAAATCCGAAGCTAGTGCCACTGCATTCGACCGTCATTTCCTAGATCTACTGTTTCTAACTGCTTTCGAGCCGAGAGGGCTACTCTATTGTATTAGGAGCATCTGTTCCAGTGAGGAACCCCTTTCATTTATGTGAAAAGGTTTATGGTAGCCTTAGCCACATCATTTTTAAGATCTTGAGGTATATAGTCTTTATTTGCAGTTTTAGTTATTCATCTCTCTGTTTATCTCAGTTTATTTAGCTCTCTTTTTTATTACCGGATCTGTACCTTTCATTTTTGCATACTCTTTGCCCCCCGACTCTGCGCAATCCGGGCAAATTAGAAACAAAAAGGAAGGTTTTTTCTCATGTGTATGCTCTTTTCTACCATGCCATAGTGTGAGTTCGGAAAATCATAAACATTGAGGAAAATATTTAGTTTCCGGCGAAAGCTAACTTCAAGCCATAAGGTTTGGTTTTTTTGCATGTACGTGTTGGGTTGTGTGGTTTTTTGTTTTGTAGGCAATTTTTTTTTTCAAGTAAGCACGCACCCAAAAGCTTTAGTGAATAAAAAAAACCCCCTTCCTCTTTTCCAAAAATTACTAACCTTTTAAACTAGCTTACTTGGTCCAAAGTTACTTTATGAGAATAGAGGTCTTGGGTTCAAGCCTTTCTTTTTATTGAGTTACTTTTTTGAAAAGAACACATAAATTATGTTTTAAAGTTACTTTATGTAAAAGTGTTCTCATCCATTATAAAAAGTGAGTCACTTATAATTCTAAAGTCTCTTTATCTTTTATTTAAGTTACAATTTAGTGAGTAACTCATAAAGTACCATTGCAAAAGTGACTTTCACTTATTTATAAAAGTGGGTCACATGAAATCTTTTTTAAAGTTAGCTAATTAGATTAAGTTTGGAAAGTGGGGTGAGGGGGGAGGGGGTTGTTTAAATATAACATTATCATTCACTTCTGCACATTCACGCACTTCATCGACATCTTCAACAACTTTTCTTCAAAAAGCCATAACTTCTTCATCCGGAAGCCATTTTTTTCAATCAACCTAATTTTTTGAGATCTTTCCATTGGAACACTTAGTTTTAGCATCTATGGCTTCAATTTTTGTTAAAATGGAAATTCCATGCCAAGTTATTCTTGACAGCACCAACTACTTCTAATGGTGGTCCTACATTATGGATTTACTTAGAAGTAAAGGTCTTTATGAATAACCTCAGGCCAAGAAACTAAACCTAAAGATTAAGATAAATCAGCCAAATGGGAAAATAGGCAAGATCAAACACGTGGGTTGATAGGGATGTCTATTTCTCTAGACCTTAGATTCCATATCGCAGAACTTGATACCCTTAATGAAGAAATGAAACAACTCACTAAAGTTTTGGAATTAAAAATGAAATTAGAGCCCATCAGCTCAAAAATGAGTTGCTTACGTTGGACCCCAATAATTTTTCTTCCATTGAAGATTTTTTGTCTAATTTCAAGACCCTTAGATTTCTCTTGGAAGGTGTTAAGGTTAAGAAAGAAGATGGTAGCCTTATCTATTCCATTCTTACTAAGTTTGGACCAGCCTACTTTGTGTTTGTTTCCACCTTCCATTCTACTAGAGAAGCCTTTATTTCTCAAGGACAAGACTACAAGTCCCCCTCTTTCGATGCCTTTTGTGATTCTTTAATAAGAGAACAAGAAAAACTCTTAAATCTTGTTCTTCTTAATCTTGGAAACTCTTCTAAGAAAGCCTTAGCCACCCAACAACAACCAAATTCAAAGAATCCTAAGAAGCAGTATCCTAAAAAGAATGGTCCTAAACCAAACTAGGGTCCTAAGCAATTTCAGTCTCAAAATGAAAAATCATTTCAATAAAATGCTAAGGCAAATAAAAACAAAGGGAAGAAGATTGATAGACATTGTCACTTTTGTAATCGAGATGGCCACTTAGAATCCAAATGCTTTAAGAAGACGAGAGCCTTGGACACAGTAATGAAGAAGCATAACATCCATTTGGAGCACTCTTCAACTTCAACTTCATCTTCAGGAATAACACTTTCTACATGTGGTTGTCAACCATCTTGGTCTAGTTATGCACTAAATGTATCTTCTTCTTCTCATTCTCATGAATGACTCATTGAATCTAGAGCTTCTTATCACATGGGAAAAAACAAAGCCATGTTTTCTTCTTTAAATGATTGTAACACCAAAAATATTTATGTTGGCGATGATAGATCTCTTAGTGTTGTAGGGACTGGAACTGTTCATTTAGACAATGGTCAATTTAATGATGTATTATGTGTTCCAACCTTATCCTACAACCTTCTATTTGTATATAAGATAACTCATTCAGGTGCAGGTAAAACCGTTGAATTTTCACCTCACGATGTTGTAATTAAGGACCTAAGTGATCTTAAATAGATTTTAGCTACTAGCATTGCTAATGATTCTACAAGGTTGTATAATTTCAAAAACTGTGGGTCATCAACTCTTCCCTCGGTATTTGTTGCTCATAATGATGAAGTGAGCAAACTTTGGTAAGAGCGATTTGGTCACTTAAACTATTGCTCCCTTCTAAATCTATGTAAAGAAAATATGGTGACAGGTCTTCCTATGTATCTTGCAGAGATGGCATTTGTTCCGGATGTGTACTCAGAAAACATCATCGGGAGAGTTTTGAAAAACGTGCCTCTTGGCATGCCTTAGCCCCTTTACAACTTGTGCATAGTGATTTATGTGGTCCACTTCTAGTTGTTTCATTCTCTGGCTACAAGTATTTCTTAACTTTCATTGATGATTTCTCCAAACGCACTTGGGTATACTTCTTAAAACTCAAGAGTGAAGTATTTAACATGTTCTTAGCCTTTAAGGCCTTTGTTGAGAAACAATCTAGACATCAAATTCTTAAGCTAAGATCTAATAATGGCGTAGAATATGTTAACAACAAATTCATCAACCTTTGCATTGAGCATGGAATTTAAATGCAACACACTGTTCCATATACTCCACAACAAAATGGTGTAGCTAAAAGGAAGAATCACACCTTAAAGGAAATGGCCAATTGTATGCTTCAATCTAAAGGATTTAGTCTTAATTTTTGGGCAAAAGCAATTAACTATGTAAATTACATATTAAATTGCACTCCTACTAAGGTTTTAAAGAATATCACTCCAGAAGAAGCATGGAGCTCAATTAAACCAAATGTAAGTCACTTTCCTGTTTTTGGAAGTGAAGCATGGGCCCATATTCCAGATGAGAAAAATAAAGCTTTAGAACCTAAGAGTGAAAAATGTATTTTTGTTGGGTATTCTGAAGATGTCAAAGGATATAGACTTCTTTCACCTAAGTCCAAAAATATTATCATTAGAAGAGATGTAAAGTTTTCTGAAAATATATCGGCCTACGAGCCTAGTTCGACAGATGTGCCACCTCTCTCTATCCCTTCTACTTCTGAAAATATTTCTTCTTTAGATGATGAGAGCAAGGATGACAATCCTCCCCCACCTTCTCAAGATCCTCCTTTAGCTCCTCAGCTTCCAAAATGGGTCTGTGCTACTCGGGATGCAGCAAGGACTCTTGCAGGTGATCCTACAGATCAGCGACATACACGGTCTCAGTTTGATAGAGCCTCTTCTTTACTGGCTCAAGCTTCAGAAAATTATGATCCTGACACCTTTGCATAAGCTTTAGGCCATCCAGATTGGGACACAACTATGAATGAAGAATATCATTCATTATTGGAAAATGATACATGGGATCTTGTTCCTCTTCCAAATGGACAAAAACTTGTTAGCTGCAAATGGGTTTACAGAACCAAGTATGGACTAGATGGAAAAGTTGATAAACATAAAGCTCATATTGTTGCTAAGGGTTTTTCACAAGTTGAAGGAATTGACTATACTGAAACCTTCTCCCCTATTTCCAAAATTAACTCTATCCGCCTTGTTCTTTCCCTTACTGCCTCTTTCAAATGGGAAGTCCATTAGATGGATGTTAAATCTGCCTGTTTGCATGGGGACTTGCATGTAGAAATATATATGGAACAACCTTATGGCTTGATAAAAAATGACTCCAGCCTTGTGTGTCAGCTTAAGAAATCCCTTTATGGTCTCAAGCAAGCCCCTAGGACTTGGTATGCCAAAATGCATAGCTTTCTTTTAGATACTGGCTTTTCTAGGTGTCATTGTGACAATACTATCAACACCAAGAAAGTGGGTAAGTCTCTTATCATTCTTGTTCTTTATGCTGATGATCTTATCCTTATTGGTAGTGATCCCAACCTTATAAACCATGTGAAGTCTAGCCTTAAAAAGCAGTTTGAAATGACATACTTAGGACACTTGGATTATTTTCTCGGTCTTCAAGTCTTGCAATCCAAAGAAGGTATTTTCCTTTCCCAGTCCAAGTATACCTGTGATCTTCTACATCAATTTCACATGGAAGACTATAAGCCAACCCCTTCTCCCTTTCAGTCTGGAGCCAAACTTTCAGTCACTTTTACTTCCCCTGAAGTTGATGCTACCCTATACCATCATCTTGTAGGAAAACTTTTGTATCTGACCCATACCCGTCCCGACCTTTCCTTTGTTTTTGGCCTTATTGCTCGGTTTATGCAAAACCCACATGAAAGTCATTGGAAAGCAACTAAAATAATACTTCGTTATGTTCGAGGTACAATTCAGTTTGGGATTCATTACAGTGCATAAGCGTCTCCTCTATTAGTTGGTTTCACTAATTCCGATTGGGCTAGTGACCCCGATGATCGGAATTCTACTACGGATTATGTCTTCACTCTTGGTTCTGGACCTATTACATGGGCTTGCAAGAAAAAAAGTACCATTTCTCTTTCTTAAGTAGAAGCAGAGTATCGTGGTGCCGAAGAAGCTAGTAAGGAAGCCTTGTGGCTTTATTAGATCCTATCAGAGTTTGGCTTTCAACAGCAGCATCTGACTACACTTTAGTGTGATAATCAAAGTGCCATTCAACTATGCGAAGATCCAGTCCAACATCAGCGCAAAAAAAACAATGAAATACACATGCACTTCATCAGAAAGCTCATTCATGACCATGTTCTTGAAGTGCAATATTGTTCAACCGATGATCAAGTTGCAGACATCTTTACAAATGCTCTCACAGAGGCGAAGTTTACTAAACTTCGATTTATGGTTGGAGTTGATGAAGTTGTCACTAAGGGGGGATAGGTTCTAATGCCCCCTTCCTTCTCCTATTGTGTCATATTTTTACATCCTTCAATCCTATCACAAGTTGTTCTTAAGGGGGGATGTTAAGATATTCCGACACATAGGAAATAGTTAAGTATAATTTGGTTTAGTGTAGAGTTAGGTAAAGTGTGTTTCTTTACTATGTACATTTGTAACTTACAATCCGACGGTCACGATACGTTATAGACATGAAGTGATCTGACGGTTCATTCTCTCCTTGGTATTACTGACACTTGATCCATGGCTTAACACCTTATTGGTCCAGGATCTCTATTTAAAGAGCATGGAGGGTCATTTGTAGGGTGACCATTCATAAGAGAAGCTTATGTAAATTTTCATTCTTTTATTAATAAATATTCTGAAGTGGTTGCGTTGGCTCAGGTCATGGACTGTTTCGCTCTTTGAGGATTTTAACCATGTCAAGAATATTGGTGTATTGATCTGTGATCTATTTGTGAGCGATGTCCTTTGGTGTTCTATCTGAGGAACTTACCCTGTAAATTCCTACACATGCTTCATGGGTATCGCACCTTAACGAAAAACCTCATTTTTAGGGTTGTAATTAGCCCTTAATGGGTGTGCCCTGACTCATTTTTTATTGTTGAAATATCTGTGTGGCCTAGTTTGGTTCTTGTGGACGACACCATTGTTTTTATGATATACTATCATTGTTAACTTTCTGGGTTATACCTGTTCTCTAACATTCATGTGGCCACACTATATAATAATAATTTAACTGACGTTAAGCTTTAGTATTTATTCTCCATAAGCTTATCATTTAATTTAACACCTTACAACTTCATTGTGTCTAGGAGACTATATAGTCATTCCTTTTTGCAATGTCGAGGAAATGGTTTTAGATTTGGATGAGATTAGATCTTACATTTTTCAAGTAAATCCTTTTCCTTTGGCCTATTGGTGTATTTTCCTATCATGTGCAAGGTGGGCCACTTTCACAACAATATATGTTCAATATCACCCTTCTCGTCGAACCAATCAATTGGATATTATTATAAGGAAAAATAGGTAATATATATTGGATAGTTTTAACAATTTTTTGTTGTTATTTTTAATTCTAGAAAACTCATAACTAATATTCAATTCTTGGATGAGAGTTATTCCTATCTAAAAAAAGTTTCAGAATGAATCAAATAAATTGACAGAAAAGCCTAAAATATTTACATTCTATCTACTATTAAAATGGAAGTAACATTCTTAGTAGTTTAATTTAATCAAATAGTAACATAAAATTGATGGCAACTATTCATGTTAATTAACATCACTACTATAACACATGCATCATGGATTGGATGAACTTGTAACCATATGGGGTGATACAGATTGATGAGGGATGTTCCACTCATCCGTAATTGATCGATAAGACAAATCTCTTTAGCGAAAAACCCCCAATCCTGGGTTATGATTCTATAAGGACAATCTTCTCATGCCTAATAATATTTTTGTAGATTTCACTTTCGAGTAGAAGATGGTGGGATTATAGATAAAACCTCACCTTAACACATGCACCTATGCTCCCACAGCTTGAGAATATTTCCTCTTCCTCGATTATTTTTGCACTCATCCTTAACCCCTTCTAGCCTCATATCATGCATAAAATCTCCCATTAATAATTATTGATTGCATAGGACTTGTTCCACAATTAGGTCATATTCCATTTGTTTTAGGTGCCCCCTTAAATTTTGTTGTTTGTTTCCCATCTAAATTTATTTTTAGAGAATCAGAGTTCTTGGAATTTCCATTTGTATTTTACCATTTTCCATCAGTCAAGTAGACTCATATTTTATAAAATCACAATCCATACTCATTAACGTCACTCATCAACCTGTATTTATGTATGTATTATTATTGAAATCAAACTATGTGCAATATTTATTACAATATCTTCTTGCCACTTATTCAATCACCTTTATTTAATATAATAGTTCACAATATTTTTGAATATTAAATTTTCAGGGTATTACAACCTTTGATATGAATCTGTATGAAAAAAATATATTTAGAAAAATAATAGTAAAAGTTTAAATTAACATATAATTAGAAATTCTATAAATGTCTATTTATATAAAAATATTGATAGCCCTTTCTTTATCTATAATTAAAATTGGATTAACCCATTAAGGATAACACAATTAACAATATGTAAATTAAGCAAAGTCTTTCGGAAGAAATCACATACGAGAAATTTTCAGTCGATGAGTTTCGAACCAACAAGTGTGGTTCATCATCTCGTCCTGATAATGAACCACACTTGTTGGTTTGAAATGCGTCGGCTAAATTTTTTTCTTATGTGATTCCAATAGAAAGACTTTGCTTAATTCATTATGGATCACAGAAACCTAAATACATAAATATGTAAATTGTGAGTTTCCAAATTCAAATCCTCGAGAGTATTTACCTAAAATAAATAAATAAAATTTAATTCTTCTTAATACTTGATAAATCTAAAATTAAAATAATTTCATATTAATTATTTACCATGATAATAAATTTTGAAACATGGAGAACACTAGAGAAAATCTCTTACACTCTTATTACACATCAGAGACTATATGCACAATGTGCAAAGTGTCGTTAAACTTAAAACTAAATTGGTTGCACAAAGCAACACAAATTTCTAGTCTTATTTTAACCACTGAAAAAAATCCCTTCTAATAGAGTAAATCAAGTGATTCTTATTTTTATATAAAAAAGAAAAATGGTTATGAGGTTGGTTGGTTTGATAATTTGAAATTTAAAGAATGCAAAGTGATTTCAAGCTATGAAACTTTGAGAATATTAATGATATATAATGATTTGAGAAAATATGAATCACAAATCAAAATTAAATAGAAAATATTAACATTACTTTATTAGCATAGTTTATAATAGCTTTAAGGGTTGGCTCAATTGGTCAAGTTTCCATTGTTAAAACATATTGCTAATGAGAGGTCATGGGGTCAATTCTCCTTGATGCTCTTGGAGTTAGGCTATGTTAATGAGCCAGTGGAAAGTGGGAAGTGATTCATTCAAGTGGCTCTTCTTAGATAGTTTCTTTAGACCTAGCATAGTCCACAATGATGAGTATACTTTTAACTAAAATAAAGTTGGGGAAAAAGATTATCCAATTAGAAAATTAAAAACCAAAAATATGTTTATGATTTTTTTATTATTTAAATTAATAAAAAAATGAAAAACAACATTAAAGAATAAAGATAAACCTGGAAAACTAAAAACTAAAAATACCATGTATGTTTTATATTATATTACAATGATGTTATAGTGGAAGTGACATTAAGTGACATTGTTGGGTGGGAGTATGTTGTAAAACTACTTCTACTTGACTAAGAGCTTGTCTTCCTCAAACCTAAGGAAACAAGTTAATGGCCCAAGACCTAGATGCATCTAGAATGAGTCAAAGCATGCCCTCTTATAGGCCACCAATGAGTAATTCCAAGTGGCATGGTTTTCCTTGAATAACATTGATGAGTCACATTGCATTCATGGATAACAACTAATGACTATTTCCATTGCTAGTTTGACAACTAAATTATGATAAGTTTTCCCATTGTATTACATAAATAAATAAATAAATGAATACTAAAAAATAAATTTTATTCTTCTATTATCAACTTTATGCATTGAGAACAAGTAACATCTTTAAAATTCTCTCCTAAGAGATCAAATTTGTGTGGGAAAAAATCAAAGGAGACATACAAGAATCAACACTTATCACCACTTAAATTGACTAGGATTGTGAAGGAAAGTATCAAGAGAACTTAATCTTGAAATCCCTTGAGCTACACCCTTCCCCTACTCCCAAGTCATTCCCCTAAAGTGTAATGCCCCCAATCATCTTACAAGATATATCGATGGTCTCAGTTGCCTTGGTCACCTACACTCATATGGTTGATCTAAATATTTCCTTAGTTATCTCTGTATATTGAAAATAATAAGTATAATATTCTTTAAGATTGTGCACATTAAGTAAGAATCATCTTTCAACTGTCATTATGATTTATTTTGAATAATCCCATGATTATGGTGCAAAGTATTTATAGATAGATGGTTAGAAATATATGAATAACAAGTGAGGTTTTTTAAAGATGTTTTATTTATAATTTCTTTCCTTATAGGGTAAGTCTTAGTAGATAAACCTAAAAAATAAAATATGGTATAACTCTAATACTGATGGGGTAATATTGAAGGGTTAGTGTTAGCTTGGACCTATTTAATATTTTCCAAATTAAGTGAACATTGGATTGTAGTAATTTTAAATCAAAATATTTATAACAAAGTTGTTATCTTTTGGTCAGATTGAGATTTCAATATGCATATCTTAATCAAAGGAAGATAAACATACCTTAGGTTTGGCATTTGACAAATGGGTTCCATGTCTATTGTTGACTCTACTTGCTTTTAGGACAGGACTCTTCTTTTCTTTATTGGGGAAAGCCGCAATTAAATGGATTATTTATATAATCAACAATGGAAGGGAATTATCTAATAAATTAACTCCAAATTCCATGGAGGTACCTCAAAATTGGCAATCATGTGCACAAACATTGAACCACAATCCAAAAATACCAACTAAAAATGGAGGTATGGAAAGGATTAGGATGGGGACCATTTTTGGGGGAAGAAGGTGCACAAACATTTCGAGAAAGGATGAAGGATGGAGGGCGAAGGAGGTCACAAGTCTCCAAGCACATGGTAGATGGGATATTTTCTTCCAAGGAGCTAAGATGATGGAAAATAGTAGTGACGAGGCTAAGAGGACAGAGGGACATCGAGAATTGGTCCAGCAGGGTCAGGCCCTAACTAACCGGGATACTTGGAAAACAATAGAAAGATGGAAGTTAGAACTAGGAAGGATACTAAAGGAGAGGGATAAATAGGGGGAATGTAGTAAGAAAGGATTGGGGTCAGCATCTGAGTAGCATGACTTAGGAAATCAGTTGCAAAGGAAGAGGCATGAGTTGGAGATTGCGAGGTCAAATTCACGAGAGCTACAAAAGGACCCACAACATCAAAGGTTAGTAACAATGCTTAGGTTAGGTTCTTATTGTTTCACACTTGGTGCTTGCATGCTAGAGTTATTTAGTGGAATATTACAACATCTAGATAGTAGATTTCATTAATTAACACCGAGTTAAATAAGATGCACTAAGAAGAACTAAAACCTACTTCATCCCTATCTTACTTCCTAAGGGGCTGTTCATACCTGATATTGGTTAATATGGTCACCTGAATAACCTTACCCCTTTGATGGAAAAGTCTTTATGGATGGTGTAGATACACCTAGATAACACTATTGAGCATCCACTACTCAGAAATGAGAAAACACAGTAATAATGAGTTGACTTAACCATGGTTCAACCTTGGGTCAACCTCTATATCAATGCACCATAAACATGAATTTCCCTATTACCATATATAAAAATGGCCAAGTTAGAGTTGATTGAGGATGGAGATTATCTGTCTCATGAATCCCTCATTGGATAAAGGGTAGGAACCACGGGATGCACTAGATCAGTATCCTTGTTGAATTTTTAGAATTAGAATGTTTAGAATTGGAAAATTATGGATTCTTAGCATTGGGTGGAGTTGTTGAGAAACCTCAGGGTGGAGGAAAATATTTGGAACCCTTGAGAAAAGTAAGGGTGGAGATGTATCTCTGGAGTCCCTTGTTGACCAAACGATGGATATGTATATTTCTAGAGTCCCTTGTTAACTAAAGGGTGGAGATGTATATCTTTGGAGTCTCTTGTTGATTAAGGGTGGAGATGTGAATCTCTGGAGCCTCTTGTTGATCAATGGGTGGATATGTGTGTCTCTGGAGTCCCTTATGGACTGATGGGTGGAGGAAAAACTACCTTTGGAATCCCTCTATCAGTGTACAACCAAAATGAAATATACAAGGTGGAGGGGAATAATCCTCTGGAATCCCTGGCCTAAACATTGGGATGTGTTTCATAAGCTAGGGGGTGAAAATTGCATAGTTGGCAGTTTTCAATGGTTGGGAGGAAAATCATGAAACCTATCCTTATTTCCATCCCAATTTATCTCAATAAATATGATATCTAGAACTCGTTCAAGACAACGCCCTACAAAACAGGGTTACAAAATGGCAAGAACTTCCTAAATCTCAGGGCATATTGAAGCCATATGTTGGCATGGATTATGTTTTTGCAGCAAGGACAATGTTGTATGCTCAAGTGTCTGTGTGTGTATTAAAGGTGCCTCCATAGGTTGAATGTACTACATAGGAGACAACAAACTTGAAGCAAGGCCTTATCTCTCCCTAATATTAGGTCCTAGACTTCCGATAGTGGTGTCTAACACTTCAAGGAATTCAAAATATCAAAATAGTACATGATGTCTTAGATGGAGTTGAATTTTGTTCTAGCCTTGGACATGCTCTAATTTGTTGGCATATAATTTGGTAGTGACTTATAAAATCCTTGTCCCTGACATCTACTTGGATAGACTTGGTTGTCATTTATAGAGTTTACCTTATTTGTACATGCCCTCTTTAATGGTTATGTATTGGAGTAGGCCCATAATGGGTTGTCAATAAACCATGAATAAAATAGAAGAATCGTTGTTAGAGTAGTGGAATGAGATCCAGTACCCATCTTAATCACTACAATGTCAAATATCACATTGATTGAGATACTTAGGTCTAGGCTATTTGTTTGAATACTAACCTCAGTACTATATGTTATTTTTGCATAACAGAATGACGCGCTATGTGTGATTGTAAATGATGGCATGGTAGAGCATGGTCCAATTTCAATACTGCACTAGGGTAGTAACATATAAAAATATATAAATAGAAATTGTTTATCTTTTCATAGGCCTAGGGGTACAATGAAACTTAATATAGATCCTCAATATATTTATATGAACTAGTTATGTCCCATTTTACACTTGGAACTTAAGGTTATAAAGATGGTCCAATGGTTTAAGGGTTTTGTGCATAACACCTACATAACACTTAAGCCCATTACTTCAGGCTTATATTTGGCTGGAAAATTCCCTTGTTGCATTGAGTGCTAGTATGAGGAATACTGGAGGGTTGTAAAAAAGATAACTGATGTTGTTGAAAGTACCTCTAATGGTTTATATTACATGCAGATAAATCCCAAGTTTTATGCACAATATTAGGCATATCTGAGAACATCTAGAGTGATATTATTTATGCACAATATTAGGCATATTAATTATGGCTCACTTTAGCTCTATTCCTAATGTAGCCTTAATTAACGGTGGCCTATGACAATGTTGTCCTTGTTAGTTCTTTGTAATAGCTTGGTTGATATTACTAATGTTCATAGCATTCCTTTTTATGTAAATTCTCTAATAACTGCACAACTACTAGTCTTCTAATACATATGTATTTAGTTGAGAAGAGAAGCTCATTGCTAAAGTATTACTAGACTTCCCTCATAGACAACAAAAGAAACTTGGGACAACATGTAATTTTTTAAGCTTCCTAATTGTGTAGCCATCGTGGGACATTGTTATGTGTTACCCTATTACAAGCATTGTTGCATACTGATAATAAATGAAAGTGCTACCATGATGTCAAAGTGCTGCCATGGTGTACTCACACTTGGGCATGATGTCCAGTAATAGTATAAGGTTAATATTAATTAGGGTGTCTTTCTTAATGGGTATAATGCCATAAATAATAGACACATATTACACACAAAAAAATGCAATTATACATGGGGTTGTGTTACAACAAGTTCTTGTATTACCTTAACTCCAACTCACTAGGACTGAGCCATTTCAAGCATTATTAAGCTCAACTTTGTTAGTTCTTCCAAGGGAAACCTAAGCTGAACAAGAATTGGGGAGATTTTACAAAACACATAGGAACACTCTCCAAATATTTGCGGGCAATTTATGAATCAAAAGAAACAATACCGAATAACTTTATGCTTTAGAATTCGGTCTCCATGTAGCAATTCATGAGAGTTACACAAGATTAATGGTGGAGGGAGATTCACAACTAATCATTAAATTATCTTAAAAAATTCAGTGAGAATCTCCACCATCTAAACTATCAAACTACTGTAAATTAGAAGGTGGGATGGGTTGAGTATGGAATATAATCTCCTAGATCTCATCATTATACCCTCACACCCAAGAATATGTTCAAGAACAAACTAGTTGACTACCTAGATAATGAAGAAATTAATTATGAACTTATGCTCCTCGACATCCATTGATGCTTAGATGTCCATGATTAACTTAAGGAACAATACTTAGCCATTTCCAAAGCAGATGTGTCATCTTTGGATGGCATGTCACTAATTTAACCACCTATGAAGATGGCTTTCAACCATTGTTAATCATATACGCATTAACCAACCTTTAGAAAGGTGGTGCTAGACCACACCACACTTAGCATTTAGTACACTCAGCCTTTAACATGGGTAGCACAATATTTAATTCCTATATGGTTGTTATTTACAATCATGTTTTCTCATGATTGAAGGACACCCTCACAACCTCATTCATCCATAATGACATGTTCCACAATTGCTAGTTTCAATTACATAAAGAATTGTGATATCTTGGCATTCTCTCTCTTTCCCTTGTAGTTCTAGGTAAGTATAAATTATTCGTTTTCTTTGGTTAAAGTCCTTATTTTTGTTTCATTCTTGGTCTCTCTATCTTTGTATAGAAGCTTCAACCCACCATATTGGTTTCTTCCCTCCTTGTTCAACAAATTGATTGTATTTGTCGACCCCCCATGTCTTCCTTATGTTTGTTTCTATGAAATTCTAGTTTATTTTTAATCCTCGGTGGCTTTATCCTCCCTATCGATATTGCCACTTCAATCTTGTTACATGTATAACTCCTTCCATGCCACATCATGGAACAATTCAGGGTCATCACAATCATCATGAACATGAGAGTCATTCAAGCACATGGGTACAATAGAACACAAATAACTCAATAGAAATCTAGTAGTAGTAGGCTCCAAAGGAATCCATGAATGTAATCAATATTATGGAAACAAAAGCTAGAGTGGAAAGTTAGTTTATCTAGGATGAAGAGATTAAAGAAAATGTGAGACAATCGATCCCTAACATTGATAATAGTTAAAAGAGTTATAATGATATCTCTAAATAGTTGATCATTATTGGCAAGTAAAGGCAATTATGGGAAAGCTGAAGAGGAGATTCTTTTATGCATTGATGCCCTCAATTCCAGTAAAAAAAATAGTCAACAATTTAAAAAGTTTGTAGTCTTATATTTCCTAGCCTTTGAGGAAGAAACAAAGAATCTAGATACAATTTGAGTTCCTCAATTTAACATGTTCACATTAAACTATTTTGTTTTACTTCCATTAAAGAGTGAACCTGCTACTTATGCTAGAGATAGATATAAGCTATAGAATAACTCTCCTCATAATAAAAAACTTATAAACTTATTTTATTGTGTTATATTTTATAATTTGATAATATAGACAAAACAAATATACATATGGTCAATTAAAAATTAATAAATATGAAAATATAATAAAAATATTTAATTAAAAAAATCAGTAAAAATTAAGAAAAAAATTTTGACGGGTAATCACATAAGAGACGTTTTGTTGACAGGTTTCGAACCATCCAATGTGGTTCATCGTGAGGACAAGATGAAGAATTAGATCTTGGCACCAGATTAAATAGAAAGAGCAATGTAGAGACCCTTAATAATTAATGGTTAGGTATTTAGTCAAATATTTAGATGAAAGTAAGCATAAAATAAAAAATTCAAAGCCAAACTTAAAACAAGGGGTTAAGACCCTAAAAAATAATTAAAAATAATAAAATATATAACATAGATCAAATTATATTAAATTAAATAAAATATTAAGTTATAGTTAGATATTTAGTCAAATATTTAGATTAAAATAAGAATAAAATTAAAAATTCAAAGTCAAACTTAAATCAGGGAGTGAAGACCCTATTAATATGTCCTCTAATAATAATAATAATAATAAGAAGAAGAAGAAGAAGAAGAAGAAGTCAAGTTTTAAGAATGTTATTAATCTCTCGAGCAAAAAAATTGATCCCTCTGTCTATGGTCTCCTTAATAAAGGTCTCAATTTTGCCCTTTCCCCAAATAAGATGCCTACTGATGACACCATCTGTAGAAACGAATATGCGGTCAAGTACCTTCTAGATAATATCAAGGAGACCATTAGACAAGACTGCGCTGTTATTCTTAGGAAGGGCAAACCTCCGAAGAAAAACCTTAGTAGAGCCGAGTTTCTTGCCCTTAAATCCCTAAGGGATGACCCCAACATTGTCATCCTTAGGACAGACAAGGGTGGAGCTGTTGTCATTCTTAACAAGCTTGATTATGTCCACAACATGGTAGAACATCTATCTAATAGTGGGAGTTACATCAAGCTCAAGAAAAATCCCCTTAAGCCCATTTCCAAGGAGGTCGTTTCTGTGATCAAGGCAGATCCATCTCTTAATCCCTCTCCCGAAAACTCATTGTGAGCACCCCCCTTACCCCTAGAATCTATGGTCTTCTGAAGATTCATAAATCTGGTGCCCCCTTGAGACCTATCGTTAATACCATTAACGGTCCAACCTATCCTCTGGCTAAATTCCTAGCCCAGAAGCTCAAACCTCTTGTAGGTCGCACTGATTCTTTTGTGAAAGACTCTACCTCCTTTGTTCAAGAGTGGAAGGACATCAAATTAGACTCTGAAGATTTACTAGTGAGTTTTGATGTCATTTCTTTATACACCAAAATTCCCATCCAAGACGCCATTGATATCATTAACCACATCACTGATAAAGACACTGCCAAGTTAGTAGGTCTTTGCCTCCCCTCCACTCTCTTTAGTTTCTAAGGTGAGTTCTATGAACAAACCTATGGTGTTTCGATGGGCTCCCCCCTCTCCCCCATGTTGGGTTGTGTTATATTCTTTCCATGACTAGCCCACGTAGTTAACCGGGGGTTAGAGGGGCAGGGGAGCCCCCGCTTTGTTTTTTGCCGCCGCGCGGGGGGTGGGGGGGGAGCGATCACAAGGGTTTGAGGGGTGCAGGTAACTCCAATCTATGGGGTCCAGGGCAGCGCCCCGGAT
>APFE030549417.1:0-27061 GCA_000404065.3 Pinus taeda | reverse complement strand
AAACATGAATTCCAATGAAAGGAACCTGAGAAGATAGAGTTTGAGCTAAAGGAGGAAGAATCAGACTCTACAGCAGAGGAGGAATTAGAAGATGAAGAGCCACAAACTCTGGCTGTGAGAAGAACAGTTCGAGAAAGAAGGCAACCTGAAAGGTATATTCCATCTGCTTTGTGTTCAAATTTTGCTTTATCTATTACTGACAATGATCCCAGAACTGTGAAGGAAGCACTAGATTCAGAGGATGGAAAACTCTAGAAAGAGGCCATGGTTGATAAAATGGCATCTTTGCACAAAAATGAGGCTTGAGATCTGGTGGAGGTGCCGGCTGGAAGGAAATCCATTGGCAGCAAATGGGTGTTCAAAAAGAAGACAAATGCAGAAGGAAAAGTGGAGAAATACAAAGCTCGGTTGGTAGCAAAAGGTTATTCCCAGGTGCTGGGAATTGATTTTGGTGATACTTTTTCTCTTGTTGCCAAGGTAACTTCTATTAGATTACTTTTATCTATTGTTGTTGCTTTTGATTTTGAGGTAGAATAGATGGATGTGAAGACAACATTTCTTCCTGGGGATTTGGAAGAGGAGATCTACATGAAGCAACCTGAAGGTTTTGTGGTGAAGGGTAAGAAAGAACTAGTATGAAAGTTAAAGAAGTCTCTGTATGGGTTAAAACAGTCACCAAGGATGTGGTATCAGAAATTTGATACATTTATACCGGGACTTGGATTCACCAGAAGCAAAGCAGATCATTGTGTGCATTTTAAATTAGTTGGTGACCGTGTTATTTATCTAGTCTTTTATGTAGATGATATGTTGTTGGTTGGAAATGACAAAGAAATTATCCAGGATTTGAAGACCCATTTGTCCTCCAAATTCGACATGGAAGATCTTGGTGCTGCAAACTATATTTTGGGCATGGAAATTAAAAGAGATCGGACAAAGAGGAAGCTTTGGTTAAACCAGAGGAATTATGTCGAGACAATATTGCAAAGGTTTACTATGCAGGATAGTAAACCGGTGAAGGTTCTTATTCCTATAGGTGTAAAGTTATGTGTTGAACAGTGTCCCAAGACACAAGAAGAGGAAGAGGAAATGTCCCGTGTTCCATATGCAAGTGCAGTCGGTAGCCTGATGTATGTGATGGTCTGTACTAGACCAGACATTGCACATGCAGTGGGAGTATTGAGCAAGTTTATGTCAAAACCAGGCAAGGAGCACTAGACAACAATGAAGCGGGTTTTTAGGTATTTGTGTGGCACTAGTGATTATGGTTTGTGCTACCAACGAAGACCACCAGGATTGGATAGAGTGTTGGATATTCATGGCTTTTTTGATGCAGACTGGGCTGGAGATCTAGATCAGAGAAGATCTACAAGTGGGTATGTGTTTAACCTATTTGTAGGTGCAGTCAGTTGGATGAGTAAGAAACAAACCGTAGTGGCACTATCAACTATAGAGGTAGAATACATGGCAACCACTCATGCAAGCAAGGAAGCAGTTTGGTTGCAGAGAATGTGTTTAAGTATGGGGTTAGTACAGGGAGCTCTAAGGATAGACTGTGATAGCCAAAATGTAATTTTCTTGGAAAAGAACCCTGCATATCATTCAAAGACAAAGCATATTGATGTTCAGTATCACTTTGTGAGGGATATGATAGAAGACAAAAAGCTGTTGCTAGTAAAGGTGGACACTTTGAAGAATACTGCAGATGCATTGACAAAATCTGTGAGCTATGAGAATTTCTCTTGGTGTAGAGAAACAATGGGCATTGTAGGGATGAATAAATGACTAAGCTCTCTTGTGGCCCCCTGTGGAAAGAAAACAACAAGTGGGAGAATGTTGGGTTGTGTTATATTATTTCCATGACTAGCCTACGTAGTTAACCAAGGGGTTAGAGGGGGGGCGGAGCCCCCCCTTTGTTGCGCCGATTGCATAGCCGGGGGGGGGTCACAGGGGGTTTGAGGGGTGCAAGTAACTCAACTCTATGGGGTCTGGGGCAACACCCCAGAAAATTTTGTTTTTGGACCCCATATTAGGTTTGGCGGACCTACCTATGGTTTTGTGCATGATTTTTCCCACATGATTTTGGACGCAATGGTTTTCGGTCCATGGTTTTGGATGCGATGGTTTTCGGTCCATGGTATTGCATGCTTCGGCATGTATAAATATGTATTGTAACATTGAAAGGAACATAATGAAAAATCAAGCTGGTAGTCCCAATTTTGGGATCCAGGGGAAAATCTCTGTGTATATGTGTTTTATGTGTTATGCTCTCGCATTGTTTATTTTTTGTGTTTTAGAATTTGTATGTAGGTAATTTCTGTACGGGGTTAAAACCTACACCCCATTATCACTAACTTGTTCATGGAAGATTTTGAGACAAGAGCCCTTGCCTCCACTAATCTCCATCCCAAAAGGTGGAAGAGATTGTTGGATGACACCTGTGTCATCTGGCCTCATGGAAGGAAAAAGCTTGATCTATTCCTCAACCACCTGAATTCTCAATCAGATTCCATCAAGTTCACTATGGAGGTTGTGGAGAATGGTCACCTTCCCTTTCTCGACATTCTCCTTTCTAGAAGGAAGGATGGTTTTATTTGTCATCAATTTTTTCAAAAGAAGACTCACACGAAACATTACCTCCATGCCAGTTCTCATCATTTCCCTGCTCGGAAATTCAGGGTTCTCAGCACTCTCACTACCCGAGCTCTAAGAATTTTTGATAGTGACCATCTTGATCAGGAGAAATCTCATCTTCTTAAGGTTTTTGAAAATAATGGGTATAGCAGACCCCTTAGTCTCAAAGCCTTTTGCAGAGCTAGCAAAGAGCAGAAAGTTAAACCCGTGCTTTCCAATCTTATTCCTAAGGTTTATCTCCCATATATCCAAGGAACCATGAATAGGATCACCCATATTCTTAAGAAGACTAATGTTTCTTCATCCTTCAAGCCTCTCAATACCATTAAAATATCTCTTAGATAGGTCAAAGACCCTAGTGACCCGAAGGACTCAAAAGGGGTTTACCTCGTTCCCTGCTCCTGTGGTATCCCCTATATTGGTGAAACAAGAAGATCTATTAAGAAAAGGATCAGTGAACATCTTGCTGACATTAGACACAATCGCTCCCGCACCTCGACCCTTGCAGAATATGCTGAGAAATCAAAACACCATGCCTGCATTGAAGAGTCCAGAGTCCTTGCTAAAATTGATCATTTCCACCACAGGAAACTTAGGGAAGCGATTGAGATTGAGACGCATGCCAAAAACCTTAATAGGGATGATGGCTGGAAATTAAGTAAAAGTTGGATTCCAACTCTCACCTCCTAACTCCTCCGCCCTCTTCTTTGTTCTTTCTTCTGTTGTTTCCTATCATTCCTCCCGTTCCTTTCTTCTCAATGAGGATATTCTCCCCTTTGTTGTTTCATTCACCTTTTTGGTCTTGGTAATCTCGATAATAAAGGATAATAATATTTATCTTGATTTTTTCGTAACGATGTAGTTTTAACCTCATACATTTTAGCCATTAGGATAATTATATTTTTTGGTCTCATTATTATTTAATTATTACATAACGATTAGTTTTTAAATATTATTATAATTTCTTTTAATAACCTATTTATTACATTAAGACACTGGCTAGTTTTCCACCTAATTCTCAATAGGTCAACCCATAACTAGCTAAAAATATTACTCACAAATAATATTATTATTTGAATTGGTAAATAGATTATTTTTAATATATTCGCTAACTAATTAATTACATAACAACTAATCTTAAACCAAATATTACTATCTATTCTATTTTTAATGTTAATATTATATAAATAAATTATACTTAGATATTATTAACATTTTAGTAAATTAATATATTAATTGATCATGATAAATTCTAGTCTTCGACCTAACTCACATTGAACAGGCCATCCCCAATAATGCTATATAAACTATTTTCTAATAACGATAATATTATTGTTTGAATTGGTAAATAAATTATATTTTTAAATATTATCACTAACCAATTCATTTCATAAAACTTATCTTCAACCTATAATTATTATTTTTGTTTTTAAATAATATTAATATTATATAAAAGAATTTACCATTTTAGTCGCTAAATAGATTAATTAACTCTTGAATAGGTCAACCCTAATAATATTATACTATTTTATTTACATTCTCGATATTAAATACTTAATTATTACATAACGGTTATTTTCTAACTAAATAATTATTTTTAATAAACTTAATAATTCTTCTCCAACGGCTCTTTTTGAACGACTTACCCTAAACATTGATGCATCCTTGCTATTTATTCTCTCAATTGATTAATCCTTTTATTCAAAAAAAATTATTATTAGGGTCTTGACTCCAGGTTTTAAGTTTGACTTTGACTAATTTTATTTATTATTTTTTAGGGCCTCGTATACTGAGGCGGAGGAATTGATCGGACCACCAAAAGTGCGGAAAATTTTCAAAAAATCTTGTAGAGGCAGTGTTTGAATCTCGTTTTTGATGGTGGAAATGGATTCAGCACCATCAAAAATGTCTAGGACACCTAAAATTTTGAAGTTTAACAACTATAACCTGGATTTACAAAAATCCTTGTCGAATTTTCTCTAAATATGACTGGAATTTCCATAACTTTCCGGGCAATTCCTCCGACTCATTAGACTACTGCATTTATTAGGGCCTTGATTCAGTTTTAACTTTTAATTTTATTCTTATTTTAATCTAAACATTTGACTAAATATCTAAACCATAACTTAATATTTGATTTAATTTAATATAATTTGATCCAAGTAAAGTAATTGATGTTATATATTAAAATATTATTTTTTCAAAAACTAGTTGTTAACCCTTAACATTATTAAGGGTCTCTATATTGTTCTCTTTATTTAATCTGGTGCTAAGATTTGATTCTTTATCTTGTCATGACGCTGAATCACACTAAATAGTTCCAAATGACAAAACTTCTCTTATTACCAATTTTTTTTTTTTTTAATTGTCAAATATAAATCACAAAAACCTAAATTTGAAAATTAGTAAAAATTATATACAATTATTTTTTTTGGTAACAAATTAAACTTTAATTATATAAATCATTTCATATAAAAATAATTATTAAAATATTATACAAGTTAATATATATGTTGGTATAATTTATTTATTTAAGTTTTATAAATTATTATTAATTTTTTCATTTTAAATTATTAAAATTATTGCAATAATATTTTAACTTGCGAAAATCATTTAGTAACTTTTATTAATTTTCTTTTTAAATAACAAAAAAAATACTTTTAACCTTAAATGTATTTCTATTACTATTATTTTGTTTTAGTATTATTATTTTTTGCTGGATTACTCACAGATCTTTGTTTCATTGTCATATCCTCTCAATTGTAAAAAAGTCCTAAAACTCAATAATATCACTTGTTTAATTGTCAAACACAATATGGAACACAGTTTTCCAACAGTGAATTTTGAGAGTGATGTTGCTTAAATTCCAACCCTGGGTCCAACCTGTAAGTTGATATTGTCTTGCAAGAAGACCCACTCGACTAGTGTATGTGGACGGAAACAAGTCCAGGTTCTTTGTATGTCCAGTCCCCTTACATTTCATGTATATCCGCAATGCTTCTTAACCTCTAGAATCCTTCCACGAGACGGCGAGGACGATTGATAAATCTTCAGAACAACGACTGCTGACTCTCCATGTCGAATCCCGCCTCCAGTCTAGATTTCCAGAGTTTTCTGTCTCAATACAATTAGGAGCCAAACTGTCAAAGGTAGTTCCAAAATTTCTGTTTATCCTTTGAATGTTTTCTGAGCTCCAGAAAGTAAAAAAAATCATAGATGCCAGAACCTTAAGGCACTTAAGTTCGTATTCTTATTGTTGCAGGTTTGGAACAGCTTCCCTAAATCTTGAACTCAGAATTTATGTCCTCTCGCTTGGGAATGCAGAGCAGAAGTTGATTGAGCTGTAGTGGCAGCCTGATGCAATGACTGTTAAAGATGAACTTCTGATTCCCGGGCGTGGCTTTTCGTAACGATAACGCTTTGAACGTTCTCACTCAGCGGTGAAAGATTTCTTAAATGCTTGAATCTGAAGGCGTTTAAGTTTATTTGTGTTCTGTATTGCAGACTTCGGACGATTTGCCGGAGTCTTTTGCTTCTTTTGCTTCGAATTTATGTTCTCTGGCCCTAATATGCAGATCATAAAGTCATTGATTGCTAATGGCTGACTAATGCAAAGACTCTAAAGGCGATCTGGAATTTACGGCGCGTAGGGTTTTTAGGACCTGAAAGGTTTTGGAAACTCTTATTCACTGGTGAAATAGACTGCGAAACCAGAGGAAATGACAGTGGAAGCTGAGTCTTCGCCATTGCAAAGAAATCTGACGTTAAAGTTTAAACTGCACTATCCGCTGAACAGCGCGTCCCCTGCTTCGGCTCGGGGAAATCCGATAAACTTCATGAAAGCGCAGGGAAAAGCCGATCCCTTTCATGCTAGGTACAAGGTCCCCGTCGGAGACACCCCCTATAGCAAAGCCAAACATCTTCAGGTTAAAGATTCCTCCTTATTTTGTTCATTTTGTTTCGAAAGACCTATTTTATTCATAAGCTTTTTCTGAAAGTTCGAAGTATTTAAATTTTACTGATAAAGCTTGTGGAGAAGGACCCGGCTGGCGCCATCGCATTGTTTTGGGAAGCTATTAATGCGGGAGACCGCATTGACAGCGCATTGAAGGACATGGCCCTGGTGATGAAGCAGCTGAACCGGCCATTGGAAGCCATCGAGGCCATTAAATCCTTCAGACATCTTTGCTCGCAGCAAGCGCAGGAGTCTCTTGATAATGTGCTTATTGATCTTTTTAAGGTACAAACTCAAACTATTCCCATGTTCATAGGCGCTATATAAGAACTATATGCCTTGCTCCATGGCTTTTAATCTCTAGCGTTTGTATTGCAGAAATGTGGAAGATTTAATGAGCAGATTAGCCTGTTGAAGCATAAGCTCCGCTTGATTCATCAAGGCGCTGCATTCAATGGCAAATCCACCAAAACTGCACGGTCACATGGAAGGAAGATTCAAGTTTCTATAAAGCAAGAGACCACTCGGCTTCTGGTACACAGCATCCACACCCTAACTGCTCTTTTAGTATTTCTTTTTAGCACTTGCTGAAACTTGAAAGAGAATATAATGGATGTTGGCAGGGTAATTTAGGATGGGCGTATATGCAACAGCATGACTACTATTCTGCAGAAATTATTTACAGGTGGATTTCAATTAAAGATGAATTGTTGACTTACTATCTTTAATATGAGCCTAGGGTACTTAAAAAAATATGAGTCTAGAAGGACTCCATTCTTAAAAAAAAATATGAGTTCAGAAGGATTTAATGGTTAGATTTTTCATAATTTTTATTTAATAGAAATTATTAAAATTTCAATTCAATTTGGATGATAAAAGATATTGGACTATAAATGAAATGAGCCTCTCAGCTCAATTATTCGATTACAATTCATATTGTCCGTACAGGAAAGCACAGGCATTGGAGCCAGATGACAACAAGGCCTATAATCTCAGCGTTTGTCTGATGAGGCAAGGGAAGGAGGAGGCGGCCATGGCTTTTCTGCAAGATGTGCTGAACAACCATAAAAATTCTACCGATTCTATTAATTATAACAGTAGAGGGGCATCAGAGTTGCTGGAGTGTGTAGAAGCATTGTTGAAGGAAGCCAGGGATTGTAAAAGAAAAAGAAAGGTTGTTGAGGAATGTCAATCAGCAGCGTCCTCTGTTGAAAATTTGGAGTGGTTTTGTTGTCATGAAGAGGGAATAAGAGGATCGCAAGAAGAAGATGAACGGCATAAAAGATCGGGGCTGGCAGTAGAGGTGAATCGCAAACGAAATCGACTGAGAGTTTTTCAAGAGATAACTTCTGTTCCTAACAAGTAGGGGCATTTAAATGGAAAAAGTATTTAGCATCAATGGCGGTATATCACTCTTCGTGATGTATATTACCTTTAATGCTGCGTAGCCCGTTGCCAATTCTGATGATGGTAGCCTGCGTCTCATGTATGGCCCTAAGTGAGTGGAGTTGTCCTTGTGGCTAATTACCAAAGTAGATAACGACGAAATCAACCCTCCCAGAGGGCAAAAGTCAGCAACGTATCATTGAAGCTGGTGTCAATATACTGCACTTCTTTAAATTATATTCCACTCTTCGAATTCAGTTAGGCTTGAACGGTGCGCGTGGATGATTGGCGTTGCATCCTGAAAATTGATCAATAGTTCGGAGCAGTGATCTTTAACCAGTAGATGTAATGGCTCGGAGCTTAATAGGGTTATATATGTTGAAAGAAAACGATAGCTCCGCAAGATTGTAATTAGGGTTACATCTGTTTTGGGTATTTGCTGTGATGTGTTGCCAAAGACCTTTACCATGCGCATTGAGAATGAAATTGGTTCTTGAGTAAGCCCCCCACGTTATATATATTTTCTCAGGATGGTTGTGTATAAATGGCTAAACGTCAAATGAATTTCTTTATATGATCTCATTCTTCATTTGTTTAGCTGAATAATCATTGCGTTTCATTTCCATATTTTTGAAAAATAACACAACTGTGCGTTGAAACAATCTTTCATAAGAATAGTGTATTGTAAAGTCCTTGAAGAGTTGTTCAGGTGTATTGTAAAGTCGTTGAAGAGTTGTTCAGGTGTATTGTAAAGTCGTTGAAGAGTTGTTGAAGTGGATGAGATTTTTTTAAATAAGGAATTCAAGTAATGTAGAGTGACAAATCAGGAAGACAAAGACAAGCTGGTAGCCCACTTATATCTTGTTCTCTACAGTGCTAACAAAGGTGCTTGGAGAATTAGTAGGGGTAAGGTAAAGTTTTTTTAGTTATGATTGCATTAAGGACATGTTATTATAATATAATAAATAGTGTAGTGTGTAATTTAAATTTTAATATTTTTTTGTTTTAAATTTTATATTAATAAGGAAAATGATTATTAGATTGGTTGATTTGAAAAGTTGAAATATGAGCATATAATGTAATTTTGTTATAGGAATTTGAAAACTTTATTAATATAAAAAATTTGTTCACATAAGCATAAGTTTTCTCAAATAAAGTTGGATTAAAAAAAAAAGTTATTAAGAATAAGCTATTTATATTGATTGAAGTTGTGGAAGCTATTTCTATTGATTGAAATTGTGGAAATGCTAAAAATTAAAAATAACCTTAAAAATGAATGACTTTATATGTAAGCTCAATCTATATTTTGTATCATATTACAAACCAAAATATAGCACATAACAACAAAAGTACATGAATTGTTTTCATGAGACAACAAACCATAGTATTTGATGTCAATGTGGCATATCAAGTACTAACAACACTAATCCTTGATGAGCTTGGAGGGATCTTAGTGAGAGAGATTTGACATAGAGTTTGATCTTAGCAAAACTTAAGTGAAGAAATTCTCATAATAAAACAAAGCAAGTAAATAGAAAAGAGAAAGAAAATACTACAACAGTATCATGAGAAACAATTTTAGAGAAGCCAAAAGACAAGAAACAATATGATTTGTTATTATTTTTAAAAGAAATATCTTATTATACACAATTGATATGAGGGAAAGTGTGAAATCAAAAGCAAAGAAAAAAAACACAAAAAAATATTTTGGACAATTTGTTGAATATAAGAAACAATAGAAGAGAAAATGTAAGAAATTTTATGAGAATCCTCATAGTAACAAAAACCTCAATGTTTGGTAGCTAGACACAAGTGCAACAAACCACAAATACAAGAAATTTTGAATTGAAAAGTTGTCAAATGCATGGAAGTTTTGCTTGAAAAGCTACATTCTCAAAGTAGATTTCGGTCATAATCAAGCTATATAAGTTGGGGAAAATTTTAAGGTATAAATTTTATACATGGACTAATTTTCATGCCTTAATCACTATGTAATTAGGAATGAGATACTTACCTCTTCTTATGATAATTCTAATATTTTCACTTTGTTGTTGGATGCTACAAAATGGCATGTCATAGAAGTTTGATGAATGCTTGCAACCAAAAACTATCATTAGTCTAGACTTGATGTCCCTTCATAATTACTCCATATTTGGTCCAACAAGTTATTCTAATTTTTCATATCTCTCAAGACAACACCTATTTCTTAAGATAAAACATTGAATGATTCTCGAGCCAAAAGAGATAGAGACTAATTCACAACCACATGAGACTTCTTTCCCAAACTATATCCCTAGCTAGTAGGTAAGGGAAAATGCTTGTGCTCTTGGTTAAATTACTAGTGTTGGTGCTAGATTAGATTAAGAACTAACATAATCCTAATATTACTCATGAAAGCTCAGAATCTATCTTACAAAAATCAAAACTTGGATCTTGCTATTGAACAAAATCTTGTTCATTATCTTGAAGGTAAGAATGCATACCATAAGCATTATAAATCAACAAAATTTGAATGGCTAATAAATTAGTATTCATAATTGACATGAGGGTGAGACTTGGCCCTTATGGTGCACCATCCATTTGTACAACAAATGAGTAACACCATCCATTTGTACAACAAATGAGTAAGACTTACCCCATAGGTTTTATTTTTATGCAAGAACCCAAAGCCACACAAAGTGATAATTAAGTAATTGAATTTATTACATAAGTTAATATCTAATTTAGTTAATTTTTTAATGAAGAAAGGACTAGTTACTTTTGCAAACTACTTCCCATGTTCTTATAAGTAGCAAAGATGGTGGATTAAAATTACAAAGAGATGCACTAATTTGATACAGGATTATTCATTAGATTAAAGTGAATGTGAGATGTATATATATATAATATATATATATATATATATATATATATATATATATATATTAATATATATATATATATATTATATATATATAATGGATGTTGGCTTAATGAAACATGATTGCTCCCATGTGTTACCTTTTCATCACTCCACATGACATCCCAATTCCTTCATTATTGAGAAAGCATGAGGTGATGACATGTAGTTGGACTAGGCCTAAAACCTTTTGGGAGTATTTTAAGGCATCAAATGCTATTTTCTAGGGATAAAAATTTTCCTCCTTTACTATTGAACCTACTTTTCATATTCTACACATAGATACATTTCCAAGAATACAAGAATCACATCAGACAAAGTCCATATGCAAAAGTTATGACACTTTGAAGTTGACCTTCCTATTTTCACCACCATAATTCGAGTGGATGCCACTTTAGCCCACATTATTCATGGGAAAGGGACTAGCCATGTAATTGTGATGAAGAAGACTCTAGAAGAGTCCATATTGTAACTCTGGTTAAGAGTCGAGGTAGTCAAACCTAACCACTAATAGGATATCGGGTTGTGTTATAACCAAATCACTAGGAGGAAAAGGGGTTCCATTCTTTTAAGTGCATTTGTTCCATATATGAGCAAAACTAGTCGAGGGAGATAGGATAGAGAGAACCTAGGGAGGATTTGTGCACTCTAGTAGCCCAAGGGAAAAAATCCATACCTATTTGTACTCACATCCATTTTCTATTCAAAGAAATAAGGTTGAGTGACCTCACCTTCCAGTTGGGTTTTCTCCCAAAAGAGTTTCCCAAGTCGTATCTTGTGTCAAATTTTTTTATGAGTTTTTATCTCAGTGTACTCTATTTTATGCATAATTTTAATTTTCATGCATACACAATTAACAGTAAAATACAGATTCAGAAATCTAAAGAGAAATAAAACCATACAAGTGTAAATTTCATATTTTTAAATATAATATTATTATATCTGTTGTGACAAACTATCCAGTGGAATATCCGCAATAGTTTATAGATCACATTCTCATAATTTGGTGTACTCTAAGGTGTAGAGATACACCATTACATCACTGTGGAGGATCTTGGATTTACCTAAAGTTTGGGAAAGTAACACTATCCTGTGGGAGTCTACATAGTCTAGGATATATTTTCCGTTGGTGTCACAAAATTCTTGGAGAAAAATGGTAAGTGTTATGGCATAGATCTAGGTGGGAAAGAAAAGGAGAGGCCATGGTTGGATAATACAAGGATCCTCTTCCTCCAACCCTTCACATTCTATTAGAGTAGCAAGGGGGGATAAGACAATAGAAAATAGTACCACAATTGGGTCTGGGTGGTGGCTTAAAGTTTGATGGAGGATGTGGAGAAGTAGGTTGTTATAAAAAATAATGCCCTATCTAAGGACTAAATCTTCAACAAGGTTGAAGGTTGGGTATTTGAACTAATCTATTCTAGAGTAGGAGACTCTTAACTCTACAGTACTACAAATTATCCTAGATGAAAAATCCAATAGCATAAATGTTGGAAAACAAATTGGCATCTATAAAGACATCCTACACACACTTAGGATCTTCGAAAGGAAGATTAGTTGATGTATAAAGGAGTTTATGGGAATTCCTTTTCAGTGGCACCAATCATAAATGGAGACAAAGAGTATAATTCATAATATATAGTTGAGGTCACTCTTCCTAATCCTACCATCCTAATGGAAGAATATTAACTTCATGGTCCATAGATGGATTTGACATCTTGAGCATATTACAGATGCTAATAAGACTAATATAGAAGAAGAAATCCATTGATCACCTACTTAAAACCTTGATTTAGGGCACTTTTTATTTTCTATATTGTTCAAGCAAGGGAGATATTTATAAATTTATAGTTAAAGGTATAAAACTATTTTGGTACTTTGGTATTTTGAATAATTTAAATTTCTAGATGAACATATTGATGAAACTTGACGATAGAGGGTGACTAGTTTCCCTTGAGGCAATCACACAAGAGCAAGATGCATTTACTCAACATTTTGTCTATAATGTGAATGAATATGTGTGTTATGTGTACATATACATATATATTCTTTGTCAATTAGGCTTACCTCAGGTGGTTGGAAAGAATGATGGTTATCTTCCTTGCCCTTGCTTAGAACCTTGCTATTGAATATGGAAGTCCCGAGAAGATTGAGACATGTATATTCCTCATATAGAATATAAGTATATTTCCCATCCATATATATATATATAATATATATATTATTTATTATATATATATATATATATATATATATATATATATATATATATATTCATCTTATTTATTAAATTTGAATAATTTTCAATTAAATTTTTTTACCTATATATTCATTTTATATAATGTCTATAAATATAATTTTATAAATATGGACTAGTAACATCAAATATAAATATGAAAAATAAAAGTGTTATATCTATATATATATTATATCCCTCTCAGCGTTTGGTAGATCTAAAGTTAAGATGGATCTAGACTATATTTAATAAAGTCAACGACAACTTTGTTTTGTTGTAGCATGGTTGTAATATATATATATAATTAATATATATATATAATATATATATATATTATATATATATATTATATATTACACCATGCTACAACAAAACAAAGTTGTCGTTGACTTTATTAATAAATAGTCTAGATCTCTATTATTATATATATATATTATATATATATTATTAATATATATATATATATATATATATATATATTATATTACACCATGCTACACAACAAAACAAAGTTGTCGTTGACTTTATTAATAAATAGTCTAGATCCATCTTAACTTTAGATCTACCAAGTGCTGAGAGGGATCAAATCTCTTTTCACTTTAAAAGGAGTTTGCATCTCAAGATTTTTGATCCTTTTATACACTTGGTAGGTTTGAAGCTAAAATGGATCTAGGTTGGTTTAATTTCAAGTAGTTTTTTTTAAAGGTTAAACAAGACAATAACATCTCTACCATACTAGGTTGGAGAGAGCCTCTCCACACAACAATAAGTTTAACATGTCATTTATTGAAATTGATCTTGGGTGACAAGAATAACACTCATTCCTTCTAACCATTTAAAATCAAACCAATTAATACTCGTTAAAATAATATATTTTCACTCTCATTAATTTAATATTTTATAAATAAATTAAAATTTAATATATTAAAATTAAAATGTTAAACTTAAAAAATATTCTTCGTTCTCATTTATTTAATATTTTGTTACACATAAATTAAAAATAATAATATGAACAATGAAATCTTTAACTTTAAAAATAATATAACACAAAATATATACTTAATTATTATATATATGAGAGGACAATATTGGTAAAATAGTCTCTTTATATATACGAAGCATTAATCTTTATCCAATAATATTGAATATAAATCTATGCTAATTTTTTATATTTTAAAATTTTTGAAAAAAAATATTTTAATATTATTATTAGATTAAAAAAACAAAATAGTAAAAACAGTTTATTTTAATCATCCACTCAAATATTCTTCAACTAATACGAAACCTTAGTAAGACCCAACATAGCTCAACCAAATTAGGGAAAAGTAAGACCAAGCATAGCTCAACCTAGTCAAGATAAGAGCTATCCACTAGGAAATATTCCTAAGGAAACCTATTCTAGGGACAAGTTTGACAATAATGATGGTAAGTTTATCTCTATTTCTATATTTTCCCTTATAATATATGAATTATTTATTAAATAAAAACCTCAAATAAGTAAATATCTACTCCACATCATCAATCATGTTTGTGACTCATATTTTTCTAATCCTAGGCCCTATGACATAATTCACTTTTGCTAAATCTTTAATATATAGTTGCTCCACTAGTTATGTCCTAATTCACTTTTGCTAAAACTTTAATATATAGTTGCTCCCCTAGTTATAACACATAGGTGAAACACATCATTCTAAATAGTAAACATTATATTTGTTAAAAACATCGGCCATCTAGCTTGTCATAATATCATAGAATATATATTGAGAAAATCCCAAATGAATCCATCCAAAACAATCTACTAGTTGAAATATGAATTTACCTTGTATATTAAACTTTATTCACATTATGCATTTCATTCTTGTGGTATTTAAATTGGTCATCTAAGATAAGGAAAATTCCTCCAATTGTACAAAGTATAGGATAATTCATAAACCCACCTTCTCAAGAATATATCATAGTTCATTCTAACAAATGCTTCCAATATTTGAAGGTCCTTCGGTAGTAATTTTATCTTCTTCTCTTGCCATGAATTATTAGTCATGTAAATTCCACCCTCTACAAAACAAGATTGCTTACATGGCAGCTAGTCCCTGCCTTCAGGGGTGCACTAGTCTACGGACCCGTGACAGATCGAGTGAAACAAACCCAAAAGAAATAAGGCTTAGCCATTTTAGAGCTAGTAGAGAAGTTTATCTCATTGACCCAAGACTAGTTCATTCTTTGGAGCTACATAACTACCAATTGTTTATTGCATGAAGTATCCCTGAATTATAGATCTATGGAGGTCTCAAAGCTAGTTGTGAAATAAAATCTAATAATAACATAGCCGCTAGCCTTATTTATGGTGCACTAACTTTTTATGGAATGAATACTTAATGTCACAACTGCTAACCTTATTTATGGTGCACTAACATTTTATGGAATGAATACTTAATGTCACCCCCATGGAAATTATACCAATAGAGCACTTAACTAGTACATTATACCTCTGAAGTTTTCATAGTTAAGTATTCATATTACTAGCTTAATAGTATGTTACCCTTGAATTCTTCTGAAAGTAGTAACACACTGCATGTAAGCTTAATCTAGATGGGCCACGGTAATTAGTGAGCGAAATATTGTTGGTAGTGTGATATTCCCTAGCTGAGTGGGTCCCTGGGTTATTTAGCATATACATGATAGCTTACTATGGTTATATTCCTGGGTTAGCTTTGAGCCTAGTGCCTTAAAAACTCAAGTACAACCAGAGAACAAATGTATAATAAGTGAGAGTGTGGAATAGAAATGAAAAATAATCTTATGAATTACCCATATCTACCATAGATGTTAAGGTTACAACAGTGGTATGTATATACACAAAGATTCGTAGTACCTACAACTAATAGTTGTATGCACCCTCTAAGATAACGAGGGCACACAGGACCTTGGTAACACCATTTTTTCACATCACTTTACCTCGTAGTTCGCTCCTATTGGGTAATTTTCTGACAGCTAAAAGAAATATAGGGGTTACAATATAAGGTCAGATTCCTTGGGGAAATTATAGCTTGCCACATGGCACATATATTCTTTTTTAAATCGTTCATGGACATGTATTGAAATTTAAAACTATTAAACATCAATTTACTCTCTCCGTTCACAATGCAGGGACCTGCACATATCAATGTTATCGTCGACTAGCACTAACTTTTTATAGTCCATGTCATCATATTTTTATTATTAACAAAATTGATTGAGTATGCTATGAAAATGTCTTTGCTAATGAATAAATATAGAACAGATTGATAAAAAAATGTCATATTATTAAAATATGCAAATTTGCATGTATTACAGGTGCCCTCACCAAGCAAACGAGATGGAGAAAAATAGATGGAAAACACTTTTACTCACAGGTTGAGTAACCATTAGATTTTTATGCAACCCCTGTGAACATAATGTTGATCGTGCTATTTCTAGTGGGAAATTAACTAGAGGGGAGTTTTGGATTTATGGATTTCTCTACTTTGGCTTATACTTAGCTGATTACATCATGGGCTTAAGATGCAGGCACTAGTAGATTGTTACTCAAAAATGCCCATGAAGAAGGCTTATTATGGCATAGGCGGTGAGAGGTAACCCGCTTACAATTAACTATTCTGCGCATGCAAGTAACTTGGGGTTGGCTTGCAGATGTCAAAATTGCTGCATGGCTCTATCCTTTGTGACCTCAGTCAAGTAGGGTGTGATATCAGCGTGCTCTTGGCAGACAAGGAGCATCTTGAACAATTGGCAACTGTACATTGGCAACTAGATGCGCTGTACATTTCTTTTGCCAAAACGGGTTTCTCCAAACCCATTTATTTTTGTGGCCAATGTAGCTAGTTCCCTGTACAACTCCTTTAATCCAAAATCTATGAAACAAACTATTGGTGAGTAAAACAAATTGTAGTCGGGAGATGATAGCAGGTTCAAATCAAATGAAATCAAACGAACTCTCGGATAAAATAGCTGCATGTATAAGGTCATGCAAAATAATGGGAATGTGCAGATGTCTCGTCCACTAAAATAGACATAGAAGAGGTAGAGTTTCTAGCTCTTGCACTTTTAAAGAGATTAACGTCGGTCATGGAAAATGCACTAGGCTACCTATAATCATTTGTGATAGAATGAAGAAAAGTCAGTGGACTCACTATCATCGTTTGTGATAGAATTAGAATCTTTCACAAGTAGGTTGGATCATGACTTGACATTGGAAGTTTCTTTATAGTTACACAATTTAATGCCTTGACTTGAACTACAATTAGTACGCCTGTAACTAGTACAACAGTTTGGTCTTACTATGCCATAGTTTCTCACCGTTGTTGTGTTCACTTGGGGGTTACGAACACTTGATTTTATCGGGTGGAAAGATATTTTGACCTTCTCTTGAGATTTTGCTTACTACAATTGGATTGTGATTCTTTCAATTAAAGCAGTTTCTTAATCAAATGAGTGTTCCATTATTTCTATTAGACGATCTGATGGAGAGTAGAGCAGATTGTTGAGTGTTCGAGTATATCTATTAGACAGTCTGATGGAGAGGAGAGAAGATTGTTGTGGATAGACGATAGATGGTTCAGATCCAAGAAACTGTCGACTAAAGCAGATGCATATAGCAATACCGTGTCTATTAGAAGGAGGAACAATTAGATATTTTAGCAAGTCTAGTTCCTCATAGTTGTACAACTAAACTCATTCAATTCTCAATGGAGGTTTCAAGTCTTTAATTTAATGTATTTTGGGTGTGTTTTCTTTGTTATATTTAAATGAAGTTATGATAAATTTTATTTCAATGTAAATTAATATACCCTATCCCTGTTGCTTTCAGATCATGAAAGCTCCAATGTATGCCTTTACGCCTATCTCTATATATCTTTTGGTAGATCATGAAAGCTCCAATGTATGTCTTTATGCATATCTTTACGCCTATCTCTGTAGATCTCTGGGCCATATATATTTACCATGGGGATATACTGTCTGTGATCCATCATGATAGGGATAGATTCATGTTTGCCCCCTCCTCCCCTTTTTTTTCCAGCAATTTAGTTTCACTAGATCACTGCAGAAGCTCTAATTTGGTCCTAGTTTATTTTCCCCTTCTATGAAAAACTTTCAAATAGGATCAACAGATAATATAAAATCCCTAGAGAAGTGAAGAAAACGAAGAACATGGTTCACGCTTAATGTCACAGAGCAAGAAGCATTGAGGTTCACGTGTAATATTTACCTTCTAATTAAATCAGTAATGATGCAACAATTCTTGTAACATTGCAACTAGACGTGAATGAAACACGATTCAAAGGTCGAAGAAAAAGGAATATATGGTAGGAGATAGCGTATCATTCAGTCTTGAACATAGCCTTGGACACACATGGGATGTGCGATCTGGCAGTAGGAGGAACAGGAAAATATGGTAGGCAATAGCAGCATGATTAATGTCATGAGTGAAAGTAAATCATAAACTGTGAAAGTATGGTAGGAGATATCGTATGATTCAATCTCGGACACACATGGGATGTGTGATCTGGTGGTAGGAGGAAGAGGAAAATATGGTAGGTGATAGCAGCATGTCACGAGTGAAAGTAAATCGTAAATTGTGCTTTTGCTATACTTCTAGATGCTTCCTGTACTTATTGTTATTAGGGACTCCTGCTAGCTTCCATAACGAGATGTTAATTGATTAATAAAAATATAATGTAAATTATGTTTTAGCTACCACTAATCGTAGAACGTAAATGGCTGGGATTTAATAATCCTAACTGGGAATCATGCATCACGCATTGAATATGAACTGCATAGTATAAAGTAGATGGTGGCTCGATCTTCTAAAATTATTTAGTGAATATGAATTGCATAGTATAGAGTGGTCCTAGATTTGTAGAAATGGGATGGAGAGTTGAATTGAATCGAATTGAATTATATGGAATTACAATTGCTATGTAGTGCCATTGTACTTATCTGCTATTCGCTACTCCCTTTGGTCGCAATACTATATGTTGGGGAGCTCCAGTTCAGTTGCATAACTATTAGAATGGAAGTACATCAAGGCCTTCTTGCAATTAGAGCGAGAAGGTAGAACAAATCATCACATTATGAGGAAATATAGATAAGATAAAAGATGCAAGAAGCGAAATAATGTAATGAAAGCTATAACATCTCATATAGTAGATATCTATCAGCCCTAAGGTTATTTTGATGGGATGTAATAACTAGTAAGATCATAAGCAAGTTTAGAGAGCTGTACCGTACTTGTAAAAAAAGTAAAAGCTATAGAACCTATATTTTGATGGGAGGTAACAACCAGCAAGCTCATAAGCAACTTTAGAGAGTTGTACCATACCTATAAAAAAAGTAGAAGCTATAGAACCTGTATTGTGAGTGTTAGTGTGCTTCTATCTAGTTAAGTAACCTGTATTGTCAAGCTTTGGTTTCAACTAGCCCCGATTGAGCTCGTGAAACCTAATGTCTAGCCACTATCTCTAGCCACACACATGTCTAGCCCAGGTCTAGCCTAAGGTTCATAAAGTAGCTTCCTTCGTCGAGTTCTTTCTCCCAGCTTCTTTGTTAGGTTATTTCTTGTCAAGCCTCGAGTTCAACTAGCAAGCTCGAACAGGCACCCTTGGTTCATATATCCAAGTGAGCAAGCAGCAGTCCCAAAATCCCAACTTTTTGTACGGGGTTTCGAAGAGCCTCAAGGGGGAAAGTTCGAAGCATCTGTCCTGTTGTGAAGCGGGTCAATTGCCAGTACAGGGCAAACATCAAGGGGGCAAGCTATTGTAGCTATTCAACCAACCTCAAGGATAAAAGCTTCTGTCCTGATTAAGTAGGGTAATCACTAGGGGAACATTTCATGCGGTAACAGGTTCAAGGGTCAAGGGACTTTGATAATGGGGAAGGTGAACAAAGCAAGCCGATCCTGCATAAGAGTCAGCATCATGGCAGTTGGGCGATTGCTACTAGGTAGAACATGCTGTAGGTAAAACATGTTGTAGTTTTCCACGCATAGCCCATAGAGGCGGTTGCAAGGTAGAACATCATGTAGTTTGCCACGCATAGCCCATAAAGACATATGCCAGAATAAAAAAATTTAGGTTTATAAAACATATGCAATGGGAAAATAATAAACATTAAATGTTAAGGAATTAATGTTAGCAATAATTCAATTGTTAGTTTATTCGAAGCAAATGAATTAATATAACATATGGTTTTGCCTCCCTTCCTCAAGAAGAGGCCAAATACGATGGCGAAACCTTAGATGACTAAAAACTTTAGTTATCTGCTCATTGATTGTCTCAGTGAATAGCTGAAAGCAGCTGAATTAATGTAAACCCGTGACATTTCGATTACTATAGTCCCTGCCTTTCCTGTGGCAGGGACTAACAAGGAATGTAGGGGATCGAATTCGAAGGAGATGGTGGGTGGGAAGGACAAATGCACAATGAGAAGGATGGGTGTTGGGATTGCAATTTTTAGGGTTAACAACTAATTTTGAAGCGAGATATTATAGTTGTAGCCATGGATGATCTTGAAGAAGTTTCCTTTTGGTTTACTTAATCATACATGTGGTCATAGTGTAGAAATTGAGAGCATGTGCAACTTTTAGCCTTCTCCTACTATTTTTTTTTTGTATTTTTCACATATAGGTTGGATAAGACAAACAAATATCTTAGCACATGGGATTACACATGGTATTGCATGCACTTCTAACTACATTGATACAGGGAAAAATAAATTGAAGCAACCAGAATCCCATGGAGTAATCATGAGGCAATTATATACATGGTAGAAAAATCCAACTATGGTGGAAAACATATAGTATATCCATGAGGTAGTTATAAATATGGAAAGTAACAATATGAATATGAACTTATTGTCCAATAACATAATAGTTAACAAAAAAAAATATTTTTTTTTCTTATTAAGGAATAATAAAAAATATTTTTAATGTCAAACATTATATATTGTTATAGTCAAAATAAAACTAATAGTAGTCAAAGGGAATTTTTTTTGCTATGATACTCTTTTGGTAAGGAATAAAAAGATGCGTAAATTTTGACACTTTGTTATAATTATAGTATAATTTTTAAAATTTTAATTGTGTCTAAATTTATTTATATATAGTCAAAATTTTAGAATCACATTAGAATGGATATAATTTATTTAGTGTAACATTGTTTATGACATTTATTTTTCATAGTGTAGTTCATTTGACATAAATTAAATGGGGCCATATGTCATTTTCAAGTCCCAGACATAGAGTGTAGGGGTCTTCTTAAGGTAGATTTGAAATGCAATAACCACAAACTCCTCTAGTAATCATTGGAATTTTGTCATCTTCTTGGAAGCTATGCGTCCAAATGTGCCATGTTATATGCTTCAAATTGCCTTATCTAATGTGACAAGATGAACATGAATTTAAAGAGAATATATTTTATTTATAATTTTTTAAATACCAATATTATGTTTTCATTGTAAAATATAACAATTTCAACCCCACCCCAACCCATGTGGTAAGTTCAACAACCAATGAAAACATCATCCCACACCTCTCCTACCCCTACCCAAATTATGTGATGAATGCTTCAATATGCCATTAGAGGTAGACTAATTTGCTCATGGTTTTGGTGAATTCATGTAATGAATTGACTTACAAATAAAAAACATATATTCTAAAAATGTTATGCAAAAATGTGGTATTCATTTTTTTAAGGAAAAACATTTGATGATGAGGATATCTAATTTGTTAATGCAATACAGGTCAAGGAAAACCACATCAAATTTTCCCTTTGAACCTATAAGAATTGTAACAAACACTGATTCGGATTTAAATAGGAACACAACAAATAACCATAAATACAAAGATGCAATAGAAATAACACTTCACTTCATTAATATCAAATACTAAAATATACTTACAAACAGAATGGAAATAAGACTAGCTCAGGCGATGGTAGCTTATCTCTTAGAAGAGATGTGGTGGCCACACGCCTCTAAATTGTATTACAATGAGACTTAAAGGCCTATGTATTGTTGAGAAACAATGGAAAACCCTAAACATCCAAAAACCTAAGCCTAGGAGATGAAGCGCCAAACTATGGGCCCCGTTTGGGTAAATTACTACATCAACTTCCCGAGGTTGTAACCTTGGCATACGATCTCCGTTTCACACGCATAATACCTCGCTTGAAATATCTATCCGAAGACTACAACTTTTGAGTGAGCAACATCAATCGTTGACCAAATTTTCTCTCCGTTTTCCCAAAAAAGGTCGTTTAGGGCCTCAAAATGGCTCCGGAAGTTCAGGACTCGAAAAACTGCCAAAAATAGTAAATTGTGCTACAAATAAGGAAACTGAAAAACTAAAAGAAACAATAGTGGGGGTCCAAGTGGAATAGGCGGGTGGCCACCAATATCCACCTGGATTATTCCTCCCCCCAGGAAGCAATGGTCCCCATTGCGTTGAGTTCCTCCATGAGATGAGGAAACTTCTGCTGAACTTGGTCCTTGGTGAGCCACATGACTAGTGAAGGAGTTGGCCTACTTTGACAACTCGTTATAGTTGGATCCTTTGCTATCATTTGTTTTTGCTCTGCATGTCCATGATCTGATCAGTTGTGGCTTGTTCCATGCAATCTGGATTTAACTCTGTAGGTGTGAGCTGTTATGCAATGTCTGCTGTGTCTAACAATGGTGGGAAGTATGGTCGAAGGCGGTCCACATTGAACATTGGGTGCAGGCCAAGGAAAGGGGGAATGTTGAGCTTAAATTCATTGCCTCCCACAACCCTGGTAATGGTGTAAGGACCATATCGGAGTGGTTTGAGTTTCCGATAAGCTCCGGTAAGGCATTCCTTTTGCAAATGCAACTAAACTTTGTCACCCACCTGAAACATGTGTGGCACATAATGTTGATCATGTTGCTACTTGTACTTGGCATTTTATTTCTCCAGAATGTCGTGGAACTTCTGGTTGATATGTTGGATATGCTCAATGAAGTTGTTGGTCTTATCAGTTTCAGACTGGACATGAGCCGAATTTGCCTGAGTAGCTGCAAATGGCATGGCCACATCAATGGGACATAGTGGCTAGAATCCCAAGCCCACTCGAAAAGGGTTGTGGCTAGTCAAGCTGTGGAGAGCCTGGTTATAGTTATACTGGACATAGGGGAGGCTCTCACCCCATGTGCATGGATGCTTTGAGTTGTACATGTGCAAAATGTGTACGATCATCCTATTGACGACCTCTGTCTAGTCATCAGTTTGGGGATGGAAAGTTGTAGAATTAGTGAGCTTGGTGTCCAGCATCGACCAGAGACTAGACCAAAATGTACTGAGGAAATTGTTGTCCTGATTTCATATGATAGATTGTGGGATCCCAAAGTGTACCCACACTCGTTCAAAGAAGAGTTTAGCAGTGGCTTCTGCTATGATGTTCTTCTTGCAAGCCACCATAATGGCCATCTTCAAGAATCTGTCGATGACCACAAAAACACAATCATTGCCATGCTTAGTAGAAGGAAGGCCCAAATTGTAATCCATGGCAATGGATTCCCAAGGTCAAATAGGGGTAGGAAGCAGAGTATAGAGGCTTTGCTTCTTGATGGTCGATTTGGAAATGGTGCATGCAGCGTAGGATTTGATGTACTTCTTGACATCCTATCGAAGATTCGACCAATAGAAATACGTCTATAGTTCTGCCACTATTTTCTTGACCCCGAAATGCTAAGCGGCCTAACTATAGTGCACTTCCCAAATCATCTTGGCATGCTTACTTGAAGGAACACAAAGGTGTCCCAGGTGGCATAACAGGGCATCCTAGAGGTGAAAATTTGGAACTTGTTGACCCTCTAAGAGTGTTTGGTATGTGTGGCCGAATTCTATGTCGCTTTTGTAGAGAAGTGGCCAATCAGAAGTCTTATCGCCACAAGAGTTGAGCACAATGGTTAACACCATGATCGTTGGTCAGCTAAGGCAATCTGCAACATTGTTGGTGTTGCCCTTCTTATACTTTATATTCAAATGGAATTGCTGTAGGTATGTGGACCACTTCTGATGATGATCATTCTGCAACTTCCCTTGCATTTGTATGAATTGGAGGGCCTGGTGGTCTGTGTGGATGACCATTTCCTTCCCCAAAATGTAATGCTTCCATTTTCGACAGACCTGCACATTGTAATACATCTCTTTGTCATAAGTGGGATACTTTCGGACTGTGTTTGAAAGTGTCTCACTATGACATGCCACTAGATGCCCCTGTTGAGTAAGGATTGCCCCAATAGCATAGTCAGAGGCATTTGTCTCGATCTCAAATGGCTATTGCAATTCTAGTAATGTGAGCACTGGTGCAGCGCAGAGGCAATGTTTCAACTCTCTGAATGCCTTCCATTGAGATTCAGACCAAAAGAATTTTTCTTTCCCTCCTCCCTTGGTGACTTGACTCAAGGGCCAAGTGATATGAGAGAATCCCAACACGAGCCTGCAACAGAAATTGGCAAGACGCAAAAAGATGCGCAGCTATGTTAGAGTGGTTGGAGCTGGCCAATCCCGAATGACTTAGATCTTGGTTGGATGCACATGCACCCCCTGTTCATCAATAATGTATCCTAGATACTAAACCTGGGTCATGCCAAAAGTGCATTTCTCCAAATTGGCACATAGCTTGTGTTGCCGCAATGTTTGGAGAACCTGTTGGATGTGGTGGAGGTGCTCTTCCCAACTCTGGCTAAAGATCAGGATGCCATCCAAGTATACCACTATAAATGAGTTGGTGAATGGCCACAAGATGTAATCCATCAGCCTCATGAAGGTTGCAGGAGCATTCGTCAACCGGAAAGGCATAACCAACCATTCAAAAAGGCCCTCCTTGTCTTTAAAGGCAGTCTTCCAAACATTGGAGGGTTCGATTGGTACCTGTTGATATCCTGACTTCAAGTCAATCTTGATGAAATCTTTTCCCCCCTTTAGTTGGTCTAGAAGGTCATCAATCCATGGGATCGGGTATCTATTCTGGACAATGATCTTGTTTAGCGCCCAGTAGTCAATAAAGAGTCTCTAGGTCCGATCCTTCTTCTATACCAACATGATTGAGCTCCCACAGGGCAATGAACTCGGTCGCATGTGACCTTTCTGTAGCAGATCCTGAATTTGCCTCTTGATTTTGTCATTCTCTAGAATGGAGAGCCGATAGATTGGTCCATTGGGTAGCGGTGCACTTGGGGTCATCGATGGAGTGCTTGACCTGACATTACAGAGACACCCTTGCGGGGAGGTGAAGAAGTCCTCGCACTCCTTCACGACCTTGTCCATCTGTTGTTTTTGTGAAGAGGGGCCCTGTCTAGAGGTCATGGCCACTGTCTTCTTCTTTCCCTGAGGGTGTATCATCAGGAAAACAAATTTCCCAGTTTTGGAAATGAGCTTATTGCATTGTTTTGTAGTAACCAAAGAGATGGTAGTAGGCTATGCTACCTCTGGTATCCTATACAACTTATTCCCCAAAGTAACAATAACAGCACAAGGCCTTGACTCATACACAGCATGCCACTTCCATAAGTATGGTTGGCGTAATAATACATCACAAACATCATGGGGAGCAATGTCACATAATACCTCATCCGTGAAGTGCTTGATGTTGTATGGAAGGTGACACTGTCAGTTCACGCAAAGATCTCGTCCTTGGTGAAGCCACCTGATGGTGTACAGTTGTGGATGTGTTGTGGTCAGTAAGCGCAACTGCTTCATGACCTCTACCAAAATGAGGTTCTTTTGGCTCCTGCTGTCGATAATGAACTATAGCGGGAAACCTTTTACCCACATCCGGAGTGGAAGAGGTGCTCCTCCTCCTCTGGATCTTTGGGTTCCTCCTTTTGGATCTTCATGGTGGCAACGGTGGTGTTGGACTCCGCATCCATAATCTGCTTCCCTTTGTCATTCCCCTTGTCGGGTTCTGACTCAGAGTCATAACATGCATTTGATTTGGAAGCCTTTATCTCGGCCACCAGTGACTGCTTGGCCTGACACTAACTTGTGTTGTGAGTGGAGCTCTTATGGAACTCACACCACTTTCCTCTGTCCTTCTTTGGCTTCACAGTGTTATTCTTTGGTTATGGCTTTGGCAGGTTGTCCCGGGCCGCCCCGCCTTGGCTTTGTCCTTTGTTCTGTGGTTTGGGGGCACCTTTCCTTTGCTTCGGATTTGCAGATCCAAAGTCTCGCTTCTTCTGTTTATGTTGAAAAGTGTGCAACAAGAAATGCTAAATTTAGAAAGTGCTAAAAATAGAACTACTAAAAATAGAACTTCTAAAAATAGCAGTTTGGCCAATGAGCTTTTTGGCCACCTTGGGTGAGAGGTGAAATTGCTAAAAATATCATCTTCTAAAAACAGCATTTCTAGGTCCCTTCCTATTTTTAGCAATCCCCGGTCTAACTCTAGGAAGTAAAAACGAATTTGGTCTTAACAGTAGTTTAAAATATTAATTAATTAATCTCCATGAGTTAATTAGTTAAGGAAAATTAAACTTGAAGTCTTTGTGAGATCATGCAATTATTTTCTCTCTTGATTTAGGAATTTATCCTTTGATTAAAGGAGATAAGGTTCAGTTCTATATTGAGAGAATCAATTGACTTAGTTTAACTTAGTCAAGTCCAGTTAGATTATTTTAAAAGTTGTTAAAATTAATGAGATATAGTTTGTTGATGCTTTCATGCATGTGACAACTATTATTTTCAGATAATTGTGTATTCACTCATGGATAATTGATGCATGTCAGTTCTGTTAGAGACCCAGTTGAGATCAGAGAAGGGACAATGTACTATCAGTTGGATGAATATTTTCCCTATAAAGGAAGCTCATCCATGATGAGGATTTATCTCCTTCAGGTTTGTGCAGTTATTTCAGAGGCCAGTGTTGTGTGTGAGGTGAGAATCACACAGGTTGCA
>APFE030549414.1:56945-68053 GCA_000404065.3 Pinus taeda | reverse complement strand
GGAAATCAACAATGAAAAGGAAATAAATAACAAGATACTTATCTTTTGTGAAAAAGGTGGAAGCTCCCTCTTTATCTTGCATCAATCTAGTCTGGTGAGGGATTCATTTAACTTATCAAAACAACTCAAGTACATTCTAACAAAGTCATATTAGATTTATCTAAAAATAAAAAGAGAAATATCAATCCTATAGTTAAACATAAGAGAAACTTTACAAGGCATTAAAAAAATAACCTATACTATAAGAAAAGGATATGCAATGGATAATATCCCCAAAGAACTTAATATAATAAGTCTTTGAATTTAGAGTCCTCAGTTTTGTTTTGCTTTGATGGAGCTTCATAAGTGGAAACAATGGCTTGATCTCTTTCTCTCTTCTTATTCTTAGGATTATCGGGGCGTTGGTTATTATAATGTCCCATATTGTGACAATGATAACATTCTATGTTAGAAAGGTCAATCTTTCCATGATTTTTCTTTGACCCTTTAAACTTCTTATTTCCTCCTTTCTTCTTGAAATGAGTAGAGTAGGCATTTAAGGTATTTTCTTCATCTTCTTGCTTACCTCCTATTAATGAAAGACAAGCTTCTTCTAGAATATAGGCAGACCACATTTCTTCGAAGGATGGAGGATTTTTCCAACTACTAATTCTAGCGGAAAAGGAATTCCAAGACTTTGATATTCCTAGAAGGGTAGAAATCACAAGTTCATTTTCTAGGATTGTTTCATTAACTCCTTGCAGTTCATCTCTTATATGGGAAATTCTTACAAAATAGGAAGATACTATATCATCTCTTGTCATTTTGACAATTCAAAGTTCATTCTTTAGACTTTCCACTTGTCTAATATTCTTCATTCTAAATAACTTGGAGAGAGCATCATACATTTTTTGTGTAGTATCTAGCATGGAAATGTAGGGAATCAAGTTGTCTTTAACTCCATCCACAATTAGGTTAATGGCTATCATGTCATTTTCTTTTTACTTCTCCTTTCCATCACCTTTTGTAGGTTCTTCAACTTTTTCTTGTTCTAATTCCAATACCTTATTCCTTGCATGAATGAGGTCCATCCTTGTCTTCCATGCTCTATAGTTAGAAGATCCTTGAAGTTCGTTCTTAAATTTCATTGATGAGCACATATGTATACTTACTTGATGAAAACTAGACATCTTTGTAGCATTCAATAGGTTTTGTTCTTCAAACTAGCTTATAGGGAACCAACAATTTTATATTATTTTTGAAGATGCCCTTTCTTTTATCAAGTGGTGTTCTTCAACATATCTTCAAAGGTCCAAAAAGTAAGAATTCTCTTCTCCTTATGATCTTCCTTGGAAAATCTTCTTTAATCCTTCCTTAAGATGATGAGAGGTTATTGATCTTCAACTTCCTTTTTCTTCTTCTACTTCACCTTAGCTCTGATACCATGTTAGAAAATTAGAAAGGAAAAATATTTTCTTATCTTGATAATTACTTATGATTTCTTTGTAAGATTACTAGATTATTTTATGTCTTCTTGCCAAGTCAGGTGAGTAACTCCATGACTCAGCTTGTTTTTGCATTAACCAAAGCATAAATATATATACATGTGTGGATATAATCTTGGGATTCTAATTCCAAAGTCTCTTGGTTTTCTCTAAATTATAAACGAATTATTTACAATAATCCCAATCCTTTCAGATTAGATGTCAACATTTCCCCCCTTAATATGAAGGGATGTTGGTGAGTCCAAGCATAATTTTGAACCTTTCAAACTTTTCTCTTCCAAGCAATTCAATGCCAATGTCTAAAATCTACTCATTTGTGGAACAATTTCGTAGATGATTTATCTTAGTCTCAACATGATGTCGAATCAGATGATAGTTTATATTGATGTGCTTCGTTTGATCATGGAACTTCAAGTTCTTGACCAACTTTAATCCATAAGTGTTTTCATTCAAAAGAGGAGTTGAATGCACTTGTTTCTCCTGCAAATCTTCTAGAATTTTCTTGAGCCACACAATTTCCTTCATTGCTTAGTTGTTGCCACATATGTTGTCTTAGTTTTGGAATCTATTGCAACTAATTGTTTGCGTGACCTCCAGTTGACAACCCCTTATCCAAGACTTATAACATAAACTGAAGTAGATACTCTGATTTTTTTATCTCCGTCAAAATATGAATCAAAGCATCCAATTGAGCTAAAGTCATCTGCCTGTGTATTCTTGAGCCCAAAGTCTTGAGTTCCCTCCAAGTACTTTAGAACTCTTTTTGTAGTAGATCAATGACCCTCACAAGGATTTTGCATAAACCTGGAGAGGATTCCAATAACAAATGAAATGTTTGGTTTGTTAGTAGTTAGGCAGATGAGACTTCCTATGAGTTGTCTATACTTTGTTGCATCCTCAAGTTCTTTTCCTTTACTGGATGCGAGCTTTAGATTATTTTTCATTGGAGTAGTCAAAGGATTGCACTCATCCATGCTAAATGTGTTCAACAAATATCCAATGTACTTCTTCTCAGAGAGGAATGTAAATTTCAGATGTTGGGTTACTTCAATACTAAGATAGTAGTGAACATAACCCAAATTTCTCATTTCAAGACATTTCCTCAATTATTTCTTTATGGATGCAATGCAGTTCTCATTATTCCCTGTCATCATAAGATCATCTACATACACCACAAGATATACAACCATTTTTCCAACTTTCTTGACAAGCAAAGGTGCATCATCAAGATCATAATGTTTTAAATTGAGTTTTAGAAGATGCCTGATCAATTTTTTGTACTAGGCTTGCGGTACTTGGTTAAGGCCATACAAGGATTTTACAAGCTTACATACTTTATGTTCCTGACCCTTCACAACAAATCCTTTTGGTTGGGAAATAAAAACATTCTCTTTCATATCTCCATTGAAGAAAGCAGTTTCTACATCCATTTGATGGAATTTCCAACCATTCTAAGCTACCAAGGCAAAGAGTGTCTGAATGGTAGCCCATTTTGCTATGGGGGGAAAAGTCCCCTCATAATCAATCCCTTCCTTTTGTACAAAACCTTTTGCCACAAGCTTGGATTTATGCTTGTCATGTTAGCCATCTACTTTATACTTTTTCTTGAAGACCCACTTGTAGCAAATTGGTTTGGTTCCTGATGTAGGTGGATATTGGTGGCCACCCGCCTATTCCACCTAGATCCCCCAGTCAATTTCATTTGTTTCATTGTTCATTTCAACATTTATTATTTTTAGTAGTTGTTCGGGTCCTGAACTTCCAGAGAAATTTTGACTCAAAGAGACCTTTCCAACAAGGTATCGTACGCGCCAAACAAAGATAATATGACCAAGTTACGACCCCGGGAAGTTGGATGCCCAACTAACCCCAATGGGGCCAACAAATTCTTTGTGTTATATCTCCTGGGTTAGGGCTTTGGTTGTTTAGAGTTTTCTCATGTTTTCCAATAAAAAATAGGCCCTTGAGCCTCATTACAACATAGTTTAGAGGCATGTAGCCACCACATATCTTCTAAGAGATAAGCTACCATCACCCGAGCTATCTTATTTCCATTATGTTTGTAAACATAGTTCAATATTTTTCTATTAATGAAATGAAGCTTTTTTCTGCTGCATATCTATGTTTATGATTATATCTGTAAGTTGTAGTGTTCCTATTTAAGTTTAGATCAGTGGCATTAGAGCGATCAACTCTTTCTCTGTTTTTATTTGTATGTCCCCAACGAGGTTAGGGTATAAGGAGTTAGGGCTTGATCTGGTTGAACCATTTCAAGATCAACCTAGAAAAACTCGACAACTTTCCATGGTGGAAGAAAAGAAAGACAAGGGGGCATGCGATCCTTTCAAAATGTTGCTCGAGGAAGCCCTCAAGTGATAGAGGGACGTAATGATGGATAACTTTGCCTAGATCCTTTGACGGCTACCCACAGGCGATGCATCTTCATCCAACATCCACTCTAGAGGCGCCACTCCTTTTAAGGTACAAGTTAACTCGAAGGCCTCATAGATGCATACGTCGTAGATAAATGAATAAATCTATTGGAAGGATATTTTTCAGTTCATGACTTTTCCAATCAGTAAAAGATTACTTTTGTACTTAAAGTCACCCCACACGTCAAGGATTGGTGGGAAACCTACTATGACCAAAAGAATGAGAGTAAACCCTCACTATTTTCATCCGCACCCACTTGGAATTATTTCCAAGACGCCATCAAGGAAAAATATTACCTTGTTGGGAGCTATGAAGACAAATACATAAAGTGGACTATGCTACAATAGGGAAGGGACCAAGATGTGCTAGAGTTCACAAATACTTTCCATACCCTTTGCATGAAGCTGGGTATCAAGGATACTAAGCAACATTTGGTGCACAAGTACTGCAACTGTCTACACAAGTACATCCAAGACAAGATGGAGTACCTAGACATTTCCTTGCTTGGCATACATATCAGCACACTGTCAAGATTAAACAGAAGTTTAAAGAGAAGAAGCAGGACTTTGGATTTGCAAATCCAAAGCAATGAAAATGCCCCCCCAAACCACATAAAAAAAGACCAAGCCATGGCAATGCTACCTAGGACAGGATATTGAATCCGCAAGTAAATAAAAATACCCTAAAGATGAAGAAGGACATGGGAAAATCGTGTGAGTTCCATAAGAGCTCCACTCACAATACAAGTGAGTGTCGAGCCAAGTAGTCATTGGTGGTCGAGTTGAAGGCTTCTGAATCAGACGTAGATTCTGATTCTAAATCAGAACCCGATAAGGGAACTTACAAAGGGAAACAAATCATTGATGTAGAGCCCAATGCCACCGTGGCCACCACCAAGATCTAGAAGATTGATCCTGAAGATCTAGAGGAGAGGGAACACCTCTTCCACTCAGACGTGGGTAAAGGGTTCTCCATTGCAGTTCATTTTCGATAGCAAGGGCCAAAAGAACCTCATTTCAGTAGAGGTCGTGAAGCGACTGGGCCTAAAGACTATAACACATCCACAACCGTACACCATTGGGTGGCTTCACCAAGGACGAGATCTTCGTTTTAGCCAGCAGTGTTGTCTTTCCTACAACATCAAGCGCTTCACAAATGAGGTATTGTGTGAGGATGCTCCTCTTGAAGTTTGTGATGTATTTTTAGGAAAACCATACTTGTGGAAGAAACATGTTGTATATGAGTCTAGACCTCGCTATGTGATTATTATTTTGGCTAATAAGTTGTACAAGATACCGGAGGTAGCCCTGCCTACCACTATCTCTTTGATCACTACAAAGCAATGCAGTAAGATCATTTCCCAGACTAGGAAATTTGTTTTCTTTATGATTTGCCTCAAAGGCAAGAAGAAGATTCTGGCCATGGCTTCCAGGCAAGGCTCCTCTACACAAAAAAAATAGATGGGCAAGGTCATGGAGGAGTACATGGATATTTTTGCCTCACCCACAGGGGTACCTCTGCACTTTCAGGTCAAGCACTCCATCAATCTGACCCCGGGCGTGTCGCTATCCAATGGATCAATTTATCGACGCTCTGTTTTGGAGAACAACGAGATCAAGAGGTAGATTCATGAACTATTGCAGAAACGGAACATCAGGCCAAGCTCATAACCTTGTGGGAGCGTGATTGTATTAGTACAAAAGAAGGATGGACCTAGAGGCTTTGTATTGACTATCGGGCATTGAACAAGATCATTGTCCAGAATAGGTACCAAATCCCACACATTTATGCCCTTCTGGACCAGCTCAATGGGGCCAACTATTTCAACAACATTGACTTGAAGTCAGGTTATCACCAGGTGCCTATCGAACCCTCCGATGTGTGGAATACTGCCTTCAAATCCAAGGAGGGCCTTTTCGAATGGTTGGTCGTGCCATTCGGATTGACGAACGCTCCTGCAACCTTCATGATACTGATGGATGAGATCTTGCAACCCTTCACCAATGCATTCATGGTGGTGTATTTAGATGACATCTTGATCTCCAACTAGAGTTGGGAAGAGCACTTCCACCATATTCGACAAGTCCTGCAAACCCTGCACCAACACAAGCTATGTGCTAACTTGGAGAAATGCACCTTTGGCCTGACCCAGGTTCAATATCTAGGGTACATCATTGATGAACAGGGTGTACATGTGGACCTAATCAAGATATAAGTCATTTGGGATTGGCTAGCCACAACCACTCTAACAGAGCTCCACAACTTTTTGGGTCTTGCCAATTTCTACCATAGGTTCATTTTGGGGTTCTCTCATATCACTTAGGCTTTAAGTCAAGTCATCAAGGGTAGAGCGAAAGAAAAGTTGTTTTGGTCGGAAACCCAACAAAAAGTGTTCTCCCATTTGAAGAATCACCTCTGTTATGCACCAGTGCTCACATTACCATACCTGCAACAACCATTTTATATTGAGACAGATGCCTTCGACTATGTTATTGGTGTGGTTCTTACTCAGCATGGACATCCAATGGTACCATAGTGAGACACTTTCAGACACAGTCTAAAAGTACCCTACTTACAACAAAGAAATGTATTCCATTGTGTAGGCCTGTCATCAATGGAAGCATTACATCCTGGGAAGGAAACGATCATCCACACAGACCACCAACCTCCACAATTCATACAGACACAAGGGAAGTTTCATAATGATCACCATTAGAAATGGTCCACCTATTTGCAACAGTTCCATTTGAAAATTAAGTATAAGAAGGGAAGAACAACTAATATTTATAATTCTCTCAGCGAACCACCGGTCATGGAATTGATCACTGTCCTTGACTCCTATGGGCACGAGACATCGGGGTGGCCACATATTTACAAGAGAAATCTAGAATTCAACAACATATACGAGACACTCCTGGAAGGGAATCAAGTTCCAAATTTTCACCTTCAGGATGCACTGTTATGCCATGTGGGACACATCTATCTTCCTTCAAGTGAGTGTGCTAAGATGATTTGGGAGGCCCACTACAGTTGGTTTGCTGGACTTTTTAGAGTAGAGAAAACAATGGCGGTATTGCAGAAGTATTTTTATTGGCCGAAACTTCGTCAGGATGTTGGGAAGTACATTAGATCCTGCAACTCGTGTGCCATTTCCAAACCAACCATCAAGAAGAAAGGCATGTATACTTCTCTACCTACTCCTAGCTGACCTTGGGAATCTGTCTCCATGGATTACATGTCGGGCCTTCCTTCTACTAAGCACGAGAACAATTTTATTTTCGTGGTCGTCGATAGATTCTCTAAGATGGCCATCATGGTGGCATGCAAGAAGAGTATCACAACATAGGCCATTGCTAAACTCTTCTTTGAGAGAGTACATGTACACTTTGGGATCCCACAATCCATTGTCTCAAATTGGGACAACAGATCCTTGAGTGAATTTTGGTCAAGTCTCTGGTCAATGCTAGATACACAACTTACTAAGTCCACAGATTTCCATCCCCAAACTAATGGCCAAATAAAGGTTGTCAACAATATGATTGTACACATTCTGTGCATGTACAAATTGAAGCATCCATGCACATGGGATGAAAGTCTCCCCTATGTCAAACACAACTACAACAAATATCTCCATAGCTCAACAGGCCACAACCCCTTTCAGGTAGGGTTGGGATTTCATCCATTATGCCCCATTGATGTGGCCATACCATTTGAAACCACTCAGGTATATTCGACTCACGTTCAGTATGAAGCTGAAAGGGCTAACAAATTCATTGATCGCACTTAACACATCTGCCAGTAGGTCCATGATATATTGGACAGAGCCGATGCTAAGTACAAGCAGTGCCATGATCAACATCGAGTGTTGCACAAGTTCGAGGTGTTCAATAAATTTTGGCTACATTTGCAGAAGGAGCGCCTTATTGGACCGCACCGCAAGCTTCGTCCAATCCGATATGGGCCATGCACAATCACCAAGGCCATTGGTGTCAATGCCTTTAAGCTCAACATCCCACTGTTCCTTGGTTTGCACCCAATGTTCAATGTAGATCGCCTTCGACCATACTTTCCACCATTGTTGGACACATCTGACATTGAAAAACAACTCACACAAACAGAGCTCCAACTAGATTACATGGAACAAGCCACAATTAATCATATCATGGACACATAGATTAATAACACTCACCAATAGAGGATATACCTATATCGAGTTGTCAAAGCAGGCCAACTCCTTCACCAGGGATCAAGTTCAACAAAAATTTCCTCACCTCATGGAGGCTCTGGACACAATGGAGACCATTGCTTCCTAAGGGGGGAGGAATCATATAGGTGGATATTGGTGGCCACCTACCTATTCCACATAGACCCCCCAATTAGTTTCATCTGTTTCCTTGTTCATTTTGGCATTTACTATTTTTAGCAGTTTTTCAGGTCCTGAACTTCGGAGCAGTTTTGAACCCCTAAACAATGTTGTTTTGGGATCTACGAGAGCATCATAGTGGAAAAACCTGTAGTACGTAGAGAGACCTTTCCAACAAGGTATCGTACATGCCAAACATATATAATATGACCAAGTTACGACCCCGGGAAGTTGGCTTCCCAACTAACCCCAATGAGGCCCACAAACTTTTGGTGTTACATCTCCTGGGGTTAGGGTTTTGGTTGTTTAGGCTTTTCTCATGTTTTCCAGTAATAAATAGGCTCTTAAGCCTCATTATAGCACACTTAAAAGGCATGTAGCCATCACATATCTTCTCAGGGATAAGCTACCATCGCCCACGTTATCTTATTTCCATTTTGTTTGTAAGCATAGTTCAATATTTTTCTATTAACAAAATGAAGTGTTTTTCTGCTGCATCTCTATGTTTATGATTATATATGTAAGTTTTTGCATTCTTGTTTAAGTTTGGATCAGTTTGCAATGGAGGATCAACTATCTTCTAGATGTTATTCTTTATCAAAGCATCATATTATTTGTAGACAAATTTAATTCACAATCATTAGAAACATCCATATCAACAAGTGAATTAGGATCGTCTACATCACTTCGATTTTGTTTGGTTGAGATTCTTGTTCATGTCTTTCCAACCTCATCAGGACAAACACTTTCAAGTGTCTTTATGAGACATTTTAGAGGACCTTTCTAATATGGCCTAAGATACTCAGTTGATTAAGATATGGTTGAATCAAGATTTAGCCTCCCAATTTTGTCAATCACATCACTCAAATTGTCCTCTTGATTAGTGGTTGGAACTTCATGTGGGTGAGAGAGTGCTTGAGAAGGAGATTCCATAGATTGATCCAGTATAGGGATCCCCCCTTCAAGATGTGGGATCTCATTATCAAAATCTTAAAAAGTTTTTGCGTGCACGAATCTTTCCAAGTGATCAAGTTACTTCTCAACAAAATTTTCAGTCTTGGAAGATTAAAGAAAGATCACATGTATAGATATTATAAAATTCTTATTCACTTCATCATAGAGACAATATGCTTGGAGGTATTTCAGTAACCCAAGAAGATACATTTGCGACTCCTTATACCAAGTTTGTTTCTTTGTTCCTTAAGTATCAAGGTATAACAAGTGGAACCAAAAACCTTGAGATGCCTTACGGAAGAAATGTGGCCATACCACATTTCGTAGGCAGTCTTGTTTTTAATAGCTTGATATGGACACCTATTCTTTATATACACATCACATAGAACTTCATCAACTCAAAACATCAACTTAACATTCTTAAAAAACATCATTAAACATACTATATTTAAGATTGTCATGTTCATTCTTTTAACAACTCCATTATTTTGGAGATTATAAGACACGGTTGTTTGATGCTTGATCCCATGATGGCAAAGATAATTTTCAAATTCATTTGAAGTATATTATTTTCCATTATCAGTAGGAATAGAGCCAATATGAGGTTTTGCATCATTTTCAATCCATGTATGAAAGTTCTTGAATGTTTAAAAAGCTTCGGATTTGTTCTTCATTAAATAAACCCAACACATTTTGGTGTAGTCATTAATAAATGTCATCATATATTTATTACCATTTCCAGAAGGAATAAGTATTGGGCCACATAAATCAAAATGAATGAGTTCAAGATTTGTATGTATTCTGGAATGAGAATCATGAAATACTCTCAGACAAAGGCCGATAGGTGGAGTGGTGGCGATGACGACACCCAATGTGTAATAAACAAGACAGGTGGTGGATGCTCGGATTAACTCAAGGCTTTAGAGCTAATTCCCCTTGCGGCTCTAAAATGCATGGCAGTTCGACTTCTTTGAATTCCTCAATACTATTAATGCTTATGTGGAGGGATTATTGACACGGGGTCATTCAGTCTCGACCCTTATCTCGATCCATGCTATTTTGATAACAACATAACCTATACAAAGCTGACAATTATTCAAGTCTTTGTTATGGATAGGGTACCTTTACGGTGTTGGCATGCTATGTGGGGATTTTTGACTTAGATGGAGATTAGTGTATCATTGTTACACAACTGCACAGTACACAATGAACCCACACAAAGGGCATCTACATAGAACATTAACACAAAGATCAAAATACTCAAGACATATACAAGAATAAACTCGAATTGTCCAATTACTCTGAGTTGTATAGTTACAAAGGAATACACAACCTTTTTGCTACAGACTCTTATACCTCTTTCTTGGGCTTCCTCTCTCTGAGCTCCTTAGACTCTACTCTCTAAGTTGATCAAGATCTAACTATACATACATGCATATTTTTCCTACTAGATAGGAAATAACTTAACAAAACAAAGATAAATTGAGCATCTTCTCGTACTCCTAAAACTTTCTAACACCTTTGCTTGATACTTGTTTCTTTTTGCAAACACCCATTAGGCCAAAATACCAGCTCGCCTAATAGAGTAACAACCCAAACTCTTATAGAATTTGGACGCTTGTATTTATATCAAAATCCTCATTTTATACAAATTACAATTCGAGGGAAATGCCTTCCCCTTTGGAGATTTCTTGACCCCCTTGGGCCTAATCAAAATGGGTTGCCTAGGGTTTATGCTACTACATGTTGAGATCCATCTTAACTTTGAATTTGTTATATTTGAGGAGGATTAAATATTTTAAGGTTTAAACTTTTCCTCAAGTCTTTTCAAGACAAAATAATCTCACTCATGATAAGTTTGAAGTGTATATATA
>APFE030549414.1:33619-56404 GCA_000404065.3 Pinus taeda | reverse complement strand
GTATGTATGTATGTATGTATGTATGTATGTATGTATGTATGTATGTATGTATGTATGTATGTATGTATGTATAATTTGTGTATATTTTATTCCATATAGAAATCAAAATATACATATATAGTCTACAGCTCTGTGGCACATTTAATATACATTCCCGGTCTTGCTTCCCTCGCCTGCTAAGGAGAACATTCTCTAGATGGCTCCCAGCTTCGTGAAAATAATTGTTGGCTCAGTTCCGTCCACCTCTGGGGGACAAGCTCCTACCCATATCGTCAGTGAAGCCCCAACTCCCCCTGTCCAGGTGGTCTAGGCCTCACTCGATGAGGCTTTGAAGTTCTCTGAAAGTGCCCTAATATGTCGATTCAATGGTTTTTGGCCAAAACTGACAACTCTCCACAGTTGGATCTCGGAGGTATGGAAGCCTCTAATTCCTGGTGCAATTAATATCTACCCATTTGCTAGGGTTTCTTTATAGTAGACTTTGAAAACCGTGAAAGCAGACAATGTATTCTAGATTCCAGCCCTTGGTTTTGGGATAAATCAGGCCTATTCATGAGGCCGTGGAACCCATCATTCGATCCCTCAACAATAGTCATAACCTCAACACCAGTTTGGGTGAGATTGCCAAACCTACCCTTGCATCTCTGGAATTTCTCTTCGCTAGAAGCCATTGGAAATGCAATTGGGAAATTTTACTGCAGGTGCCCAGAAACAGAGGAATATGCCAGAACCACCTATGCACGCATCTGTGTGGAAATGGACTTCAGCGCCAGATTCCCAGCTGAAATACACATAACAAGTAAAGACTATGTGTGGAACCAGAAACTCGATTACGAAAGTGTCCTCTTCAGATGTCGATCCTACTTTGAGACAAGCCACCTAGCCAAAAATTGCCCAAAAGCCTCCCAGAAAAATTCTGCTAGAAAAAATCACCACAGATCTACATGATGGGAAGGAGCACAAAAAGAACACTACATTGTCATCCAAGAAGAATACTCTCGAGAAAACTCTGAATTACAAGAAATCGGGCAAGATAGAAACAATTCTCAAGACAAGCAAGGGGAAAGCCCTGCCCAACAACAAAAAAGTGAACTCAACAACCCCTCAAGCATCGACAGTTATGAGGTTTCGAATAACATGCAAAATAAATATTCATTTAACAACAAAGCAGATCTCCTAGACCAAACTTATTCTCTGACTATCTCCAAAAGGACGAACACAATAGATCGCGAAGCTAAGACACCAATGTCCCAAGAACCAGAAGAGACGAAGGAGATGCAAGATAAAGAAAGTTCGAAGACCGTAGAGAAGAAAAAGAAAGCTACATCATCAATCTCGCCAAGAAAGACAAGGAGCCAGAAAATTAGAAATTAAGAAATTATAGGTCCGATAGACCAATTTGGTCTCAGTGGACGTTAACCATCATCATCATCATCATCACAAACATCATTGTCTTAGAGAGACCTTTTAGTCTTTTAGCCAAAATTGTAAAAAAAAAAACCTTCAATACTTTCTACCAAGTGCATGCATCAATATGTTTAAAAACATAACTAGAAAGACTTGGCCTTATCCTTCATGCAAGGTAAGTACAAGAGGCCACTATCATAACCTAAAAAATTTCATACTAACATTCATCCTTCAAAATATATTCCTTTGGATCTCAAGAAGATCCTCCTCACCAAGAAATTCATGCATACCAAAAAGCCTTCATCAAGAGCAATGCTTCCTTAGAAATAGCATCAACATATCAATTAAAGTTTTGATAAAGGTATTCTATAATCACATAGTCATAAATCTCCAAATCTCCTTGATTTGATATTTCCGTGAAGATAGATGTATGATATCCAAATAATTTTTTCCTTTGAACCAATCAACAATTAGCTTGGAATCAATAACAACTTGCAAATGCCAAATTCTTTTATCTCTGGAAAAATATAAAAGAACCCACAAATCTAAATATTGTGCTTGTGTATCAATGGCAACAACTAATACTAAATGTGCATAGTAAACAATGTAGAAATTGCAAGAAAATTGCTACTGCTAATGAAATTGAACTGAAATCAAGAGACAAAAAATCCTTCTACTATTTTGCAGAAAGGAAAACACATGATAGAAACACATGCAATAACATGCAACCATCAAAACACAAGGAACATAATTATTTTAAAAGGGAACCCAACTAGGAAAACCCCCTTCGCTGCTTTGCATTAATTCAGATGAAAAATAGACACAATTACAATGTTTTGCTTCAACTTTGAAGCACACCCTGTATTGTAAACTCTTATATTGCGTCCTGACCTGCTCTGGCCAACACTTAACCAATTGAATCCTCAACCAACCTCCTATTTCCTTGCGCAATTCTAGAGGAATTAAGCTCCTAAATAATAGGGAAATTCCCTATTTCCTTGTGTGAATCCAAGGGTAATTGATCACTTGCTCACTGCAAAAACATTGTACACTCAACAATATACAACTATAAATACAAATGTGCATTTTCCATCCACTCAACTAGGAAATTTGAATTCCATGTGTTGTACCCCTCTCATCCTCCCCCCTCCCCCCTTCTTAAATTTTTTCATATGGCTGGAGATTCATTCTTGTGTAGAGAAGGCTAGACTGAAAAAATGGCAAAGGGGATTAAAAATGATTACAATGCTAATAGGCACCTACGTGCATCTTGGACGCATAGCCAAAGTGGGCTTAAACGCCAAACTTAGCGACAAAAACAATAATCAAAGAATTAAAAGGCAAAACAAATAGAAGGCCCACCTCTGCAATCGCGAACGTAGGGAGTTAACCGCCGAGCCAGTTGTAGGGCGGATCACCATCCATCACCACACAGCCAACCCTTAGAAGCATTACGGTGGGGTAAATAGTGCGGCATATATGCCAGCGCTAACCCCAAAATCATTACAGTAGGGTAAATAGTGTAGCGGATACGCCAGTGCTAGCCCCCGGAAGGTCAAGGTAGAAGTGGTGGGCGTGACTGATGTACGGTCCAACTTCGGGGTGTCCCAATCCCCGATCCTTCACCCCACCAGAGAGTGGGGACCACACATGCGTTTGTATACACCATCACACCATTAACATCGGCAAGTGAGCATGATTTTCACAAGGTTAATTACTTCTCTCTATATCTCGTCACCCTACCCAACCTCGTGGTGCCACATGTTCCTCCCCTCACGTGTTCTCCCACGTGATGCCTCACACATCACATTGTTGAAAAATGCAACAAGAAATTCTCAATTTGATTTTGTCTTGATTAAATTGAGAAAATTCTAATTCCCACATAAACATACAACTTGGATGCAATTAACTTGTGTGACATGACTTGTTTCACTCAATTTACTCAGTAAATTCGCGATAAAGTACTCAAAAAATAGCTCAAAATTCAAATTTGTTGGATCGGTGTGGAACCTGGACAACCGCGTAGTGCTCGTCAACCTGAATCTACCGCAACTCGTTTCACGCGAAACAGACACCATATGCTCCCAGAATCATGTTATGTTCACTTTCCCAAACATGGGAATTAAAAAAAAATGACAACCCAGTCATCAGTCCATACTGTTGACACAACGTTGACTAGGTAGGTGTATGTGGCAGGTTGAATAGTCAATTTTTTTGGTGAGTCACAATGTGCCAAGTGGCACGTTCTCATGGGTGAAATTTGGCGTAATTTTATTGGATGGTTGATGGCCAACCACAAGCTGACACGTGGCCCAGCTGGAGGCTGCCATGTGGCAGCCTAGTGGCCACCAAAATTATGGGTCAAGTTTGGGCAAAGGCAGCGGGGGCCGAACCCACGACCACATAGCACATTACAAAGTCATTTATCAATACGCTATCACCATGAATCTTAACATGTATAGTCGTTGGTGTATATTTAAATGTTAAGAGCACACTGATTCTAGAGAGGGGCCAGCCCACAGGGGTCAGTCCTTGGTCACGCAACCATCACATGACCACCAAACGGATGGGAGCGGGGGCTCTACCGGCGAGGGTGGGCCATTGGCCTTATACTCAGGCACGTGGCCACTTTTTTCGGAATTTAGGCATTAGTGGGCATTTAAAGTGTCTAACAAGTTTGCCTAATTTTTGGCGAAATTGTCTCTCTGTTAGCACATTTTGAGGTAAAATTGTAGGATGGTGCTAGATTTTGGGGAATTTGTGGTGCGATTAGCAAAAGATTGGGAAAGGTGATAAATTATTTAGTTTTTGACCAAATCAAGAGCAGAAAGAGGCTACACTGGCATTTTTGGCATTATGGAGCCATTGGAACATATTTCAGAGCTTTTGAGCATCATAGACTAATGTATTCACACTTTTGAGCATAATAGAGAGGACCAAGCCATTGGAAGTTGGACCAAGGAGACGTAGCCTAGGAGGCGTGAACTCTTTCATCATGTGTTGTTGTGATACTATATATGGTGATGTTTATGTTTGTTATATGTTGTTGTTCAGTCATTTGTTTATGTTAATTTGCACATAAACATTGCATAAAAGCACTCAAAACTCATGTTTAAACTTACAAATAATTTCATAAATCCTCAAGCATATTTAATATATTCTGAAAATGAATTTTAGCACAACAAAACTAATTTTCTTAATGAGATCAAGTTTGGTATTAGAGCTCTTGGTTTTATTTGTGCAAGAAGGATTTAACTGTCTGCAAGTGAATTTCATGCTTACAAGGTTAAAAATCAAGATAGGAGAAGGGAAGTTGGTTGAAAGCCCTGAAGTTGGGTCAAGGGGAAGGAGGGCAAGGTTGCCATAATCTCCACCACTAGTTCTTCCTCAAGTTTTAGTTAAGACTTCAGTGAGCATGTCTCATGAACGAAAGCCTACAAACATGACAAAGGATGAGAAGGTCTTCAGAAAGGCTTTCTTTGATATGACAGAGATGGTGAAGGTCCTCTATGAAGAGAGGAATACCAGACTGCAGGGTGAAAGCTCCAAAACTCCCAAAGGAGAAGGTTCTTCAGGAGGAGGTAATGGAAATGAAGGTAAACCTTCACCCTCTCCACCATCTTCTTCATCTTCGTCTTCACAAGCATCTTCTTCATCTTCATCTTCACAAGCATCTTCACCCTCTTCCACTAACACAACGTTTACTCATACTCATCAACATAACTCAAAAGGAACTGGTAAATCACCCTTATCAAAACTTGATGTTAAATTTGAATTGCCCATGTATAATGGTGAAGTGAATGCGGAGAAGCTTGACAATTGGTTTCGTCAGTTGGAGGTCTATTGCAGAATTCAAAACCTTCAAGAGGATGACATAAAGATTCAATTAGCTTCATTGAGGCTGGAAGGTCCAGCACTAGTATGGTGGCAATCAAAGACACAATAAGAGATAAAAAGACACGACAAGATCTCAATTTCTTGGTCTGATTTCATTGCTGCAATTAAAATACAATTCTACCCTCTAGCTTATATGTAGAAAGTCATCATGAATTGGCAAAACTTTAGACAACTAAAGGTCAAAATGTGCAAGATTACACCCAAGAATTCAAAAAAAGGTCTCTAATGTTAGGTGTAGATTTGCAATCACAAGGCACTTTGTTGAAGTACATAGGGGGTTTACACAGTTACCTTAGGCATATTATCATTATGTTTAATCCCAACAATCTAGATGAGGTGTGTGCAAGCCACTCATCTTGAGGCAAGAGGGAAAAACACTTCAAAAGAGGGTAGTAAAAAGCCATTGAAGGGTAAAGAAAAAGAAAATGGTTTCAAAGGGAAGGGAAAGAAAAATGCATCCATTAAGATGGAAGGAGAGAAACTAACATGCAAGCATTTTTCTAAAGAGGGTCACAACGAAGCTCATTGTTGGAAGCTTCATCCCAAAATGAAACCAAAGAAATTCAACAACAAGGGAAACCAAAAGACAATTGCAATCACTCAACAGGATATGGGATCCAATTCGGGTGATGAAACTAAAATTACAACCATGGCTATGAAGGGAAAATAATCCATTTCTAGCACTAGTTCTTCAAATTCAAACAATGAAACTCCAAATGAAAAGAAGAGGATATAAATTTTTCACATAAGGGTGATCTCAAAACATAGCAAAGTTGATACTCTTTTCGATAGTGGCTCTCAAGCCAATCTCGTCTCCGAAAAAAATTTCAAAAGTTTAAACTTGGAAACCATTCCACATCATAAACCATATCCATTAGGATGGTTGTATGAAAATGCACAATTGCAAGTAACTAGAAAATGTAAAATGAAATTCGCCATTACTGCAAATTTCATAGATGAAGTGGAGCTTGATGTTGTGCCATTAGACATATGTGGTATAGTTTTGAGCAGCCCGTATCTCTATGACAGAAAAGTTATCTTCCATAGACATGGAAACAAATACCATTTATTCAAAGATGGAGTAGAATATATTGTGAGAGCTCATAGCAAGAAACTAAATCTTTCACTTGTTAATGTGGGGCAGATGAAAAGACTAGTGAATTCAAGCAAGAATTTTGTACTTCTAATGATCAAACCCAATAATGATGTTGATAATGAAGCTTTTCATGGTTGTGATTCAAGATTGAAATCTAAATTGGTTGATGTTGTTAACCAATGTGATGAGATGTTTCATGAACCAAAAGGATTGCCTCCCAAGAGCAAAATCCAACAGAGATATAGTTGCAACAAGATAGTCCTCTTCCTAGCATTGGCATGTACAAGATGCCAGTGATGGAAAGTGTAGAAATTAAAAAGAAAATTCAAGAGTTTTTGGATAAAGGGATCATCAGGCCATCTTCTTTTCCATCTGGTTCACCTATTGTTTTGGTGCCAAAGAAGGATGGAACATGGCACATGTGTGTGGACTTCCATGCATTGAACAAAATTACGGTAAATAACCGTTACCCACTGCCTAGAACAGATGATTTACTTGATCAATTGAAAGATGAAAAGTATTTTACTAAGTTGGACTTAAGGAGTGGCTACCATCAAATTAGAATTGTTGAAGGAGACATATGGAAGACAACATTCAAAACAAAACAAGGTTTGTTTGAATGGCTAGTTATGCCTTTTGGTTTTTGTAATGCTCCTACTACTTCATGCATGTGATGAATGATGTGTTGAGGCCATTTCTTGATTATTTTGTTATAGTCTACTTAGATGACATCTTAATTTTCAGTAAATCTTGTGATGAACATGTCATGCATGCGAGAAAATTACTTGGTGTCTTAAAGAAAGAATAATTGCATTTAAAGATGTCAAAGTGTGAATTTGGAAAAACTTCTTTAGTTACTTGGGTCCTATTGTTGGAGGAGGTGAGTTGAAAATAGATCCATCCAAGTTTTATGTCATTTTGAATTGGCCAAGGCCCAAGACAGTTACTGAGGCAAGAAGTTTTTTGGGAGCAGCCCAATATTGGAGGAAATTAATTGCTAACTTTTCTTTTGTAGCAGCTCCTTTACATGCATTGACAAGTGTGAAAACAATTTTTTAGTGGGAAGGCAAACAATAAAAGGCCTTTGATGCATTGAAGGAAAAGATCAATTCAAATCTAATACTTGCACTTTTGGACTTGAGATAGTTATTTGAGATCCAAACTGATGCTAATGACTACGCCATGGGTGCAGTCCTCATGCAACATGGTAAGTCTATTTGTTTTCATTCAAAAAATTTCAATGTTGCAGTGATTAATTATCCTACATATGAGAAGGAATTGTATGCATTGGTGCAAAGTGTGAAAAAAGTGGAAACACTACTTGATGGGTAAGGAAACAATAATTCGCATTGATCATCAGCGATTGCTATACTTGCAATCTCAATCTAAGTTGCAGCAATCAAGACACTTTCGATGGATGGGTTTTACTCAACAATTCCACTTGGTAATAAGGTAAAAGAAATGTATCTACATTAAAGTTGTTGATATGCTTTCTAGGCCTATTATTAGTGCAGCTACTTTACTCAAGGATAATTTTGTTTTGCATGAAATTTATATTGAGCAACATGCATTAGACAATGACTTTCATGATGTTTATGCAAGCTTGATTCAAGGTAACCAAGTAGATGAATTGGATTATCATTTGCATGACAACTTCTTGTACCATCTTGGCAAGCTTTGTATTCCCTAGGGAGAAAGAGTAAACATCATAATAGAGGCACATACTTCTTGTATTGTTGGTCATTTTGGTGTAAGTAAGACGGTGGCACATCTATAGAGGTATTGTTATTAGCCTTTTATGCTTGAAAGTGTGTCATGTTTTATTAAAGAATGTTCATTATGTGCAGTCAGTAAGCCTAACAATAGGAAGTTAGGATTGTACACACCACTTTTGGTTCCTTCACGACTGTGGGAGAGTGTTTCTATGGATTTTGTAGGAGGTCTTCCATTGTTAAAAAGAGGTCATGATTATTTATATGTAGTTGTGGATAGGTTCAACAAAATGTGTATTTTGATGCCATGTAAAAAGAAAATTACAACTGAACAAACTGCTCAATTATTCTTTCAGAATGTATGGGTGCATTTTGGATTACCCATATACATTGTTAGTGATCGAGATTCTTGCTTTGTTGGGAATTTTTGGTCAAGCTTGTGGTGATTCATGGACACCAAATTGAAAAAGAGTACAACATTTCATCCACAAACAGATGGTCAAATAGAGGTGGTGAGCATTACAGTGATACATCTTCTTTGTGGGTATTGTAGCAAGCATCCTAAGTTGTGGGATTAACATTTGCACTATATTCAACATGCTTACAACCAGGCCAAGCACTCTTCAACTCAAACATCACCATTTGAAGCATGTTTGGGATAATTTCCTAAGTCTCCTTTGGATTTAATTTTTGGAAAAGATGTTGCTATTAATGGTTATAATGACAGACAAAGCAAGAAGGTTCATTGAACAAATCCAATTGGTACACCAAAGAGTTCAAGAACACCTTGAAAAGAGCCAAGGAAAGTATAAAGAAAGGCACGACAAGCATTATGTAGATCACAAGTTCCAAGTCATTGATGAACTTTGGCTTCACATTAGCAAAGAGAGGCTCCAAGGAGAAGGTAAAAAGCTAAAACCAACTAGATATGGTCCATTCAGAATTTTGGAAAAGATTGGTAACAATGCCTACAAGTTGGATTTGCCTTCATACATAAAAATTTATGATGTTGTTAATCTTGAGAGCTTAAGGTTGTATGAGCCTCCTTTGATTGGAGATCAAGGAGAAAATGTCCAAATTCCTTCCATTAAGGAATTTTCTCCTGAATACCTTGATGAACTACAACAAGACACCATTCTTGACAGAAGAACAAGGTCTTCAAAACGAAGGAATGTGGATTACCTTCGAGTGGGGTTCAAGGGAATAAATTCTTCAAAGGGCAAATAGATTGAGAGTGGAAAGGTGAGGGATTTGTACGCTCAACTGTTGAACAACTGAAAGTGATCTTTTAGGGTCCAAAAGGTTTCTAGTGGGGAGGAATGAGCAGTGCTCAAAAAATAGCTCAAAATTAAAAGTTGTCGGATAGATGTGGAACCTAGATGACCATGTAGTGCTTGTTAGCCTGAATTCAGTGCAACTCATTTTGTGTGAAACGAACTCCGTATGCTCCCAAAATCATGTTTTATTCACTTTCACAAACAGGGAAATTTAAAACAAAAAAAATTGATAGCGCAGTCAACAGCCCATACTGTTGACATGGTGTTGAATAGGTAGGTTGAATAGTCAACATTTTTTGGCGAATCACAATGTTCCAAGTGGCATGTTCTCGTGGGTGCAATTTGGTGTAATTTTATTGGGTGGTTGATGGTGAACCACGGGATGACAAGTGGCCCAACTAGAGGCTGTCATGTGGCAACCTAGGGTCCACCAAAATTATGGGTCAAGTCTGGGCAACGGTAGTGGGGGTCGAACCTGCGACCATATAGCACATAACAAATCTATTTACTAATACGTTATCAACATGAAAATTAACATGTATAGTCGTCGGCATATATTTAAATGTTAAGAGTGCGCCAATTCTGGGGAGGGGCCAGCCCACGGGGGTTGGCCCTTGGTTGCACAACCGTCACATGACCACCAACCGAATGGGAGCAGGGGCCCATCTGGCAGGGGCGGGCAGCCCTGGGCACGTGGCCCCCCCAAGTGGCCACATTTTCAAAATTTAGGCATTGTTGGACATTTAAAGTGTCCGACAATTTCGCCCGATTTTTGGTGAAATTGTCGCTCTGTTTTGGGGCAAAATTTTAGGATGGTACCAAATTTTGGGGAATTTGCAGTGCGAGTAGTAGAATATTCGGAAAGGATGTAACTTCTTTAGTTTTTACCAAGTTAGGAGTAGAAAGAGGCTACACAGGTATTTTTTGGCATTCTGGAGCCATTGGAACAGGTTTCAAAGCTCTCTGAGCATTGTAAACTGATGTATTCACACTTTTGAGCATAATAAAGAGGGCCAATCCATTGGAATCTGGACCAAGGAGACATAGCCTAGGAGGAGTGAACTCCTTCATCATGTGATGTTGTGATATTGTTTATGGTGATGTTTGTGTCTGTTATATGTTGTTGTTCAGACGTTTGTTTATGTTAATTTGCAGATAAAAATTACATAAAAGCACTCAAAAACCCATGCTTAAACTTGCAAATAATTTCATAAATCCTCAAGCATATTTAATATATTCTGGAAAGGAATTTTAGCACAAGAAAAATAATTTTCATAATCATATTAATTCAAGTTGGAGGAGTTAGAGTTCAGTTAAGAATGTGTGATTACTAATTCGTAGCAATCGAGGTCAGTTATTTCAAGTCGTTTTCACTTAAACTAGTTCCAATTGTTTGAGGAACTAATGGAAGGTCAGTTGTGCAGTGGGACTTCAGTCTAACTCTGTGATCATCCAGTTAACTGATCAATCAACCCAAACTAGCGAGTGCATGTAGAGAATCCAATTTCCCCAGTTGTGATGAAGATTCCAAGGCAGTGTACAATTAACTATATACTAGATTGAGTGTATAGTTCATTGTATTGGTCAAGTGATCAACCTTGAGCAATTGTGCAAGAATTTTGGAAGAAATTATTAAATAATATGGGAATATTTCCTCAGGAATTGCATAAGGAAATAGGGGCTCAAGTAGAGGCCAAAATTGACTAAGTCTAGGTTAGAGCTTCTCAGTAAGTAGATAGATAGGTTATTCACTTGCGGGTTGGGCTCAGTTGACCAAAGCAATTGTAATATATTTTTATTAATCAAATTAACACAAGTAGGAAAAGGGGTTTCTAGCAGATTGCTTTCCCCGAGAAAAATATTGTTTGCATGTGTGTTATTTCTCATTACATGTTTGGGATTGATAGTCTAAATTGTGAATTGAATTCCGCAAAGCAGTAGAATTGGTTTGTGTCTTGTGAATTTGATTAAAACTTCATGAGTAATTGCAAATCTACACCATAATTTCTACACACATGATTATTTCCCCTACCTATAAAACCATGACCTGCCAACTGTTTGAATTCAAATTTGTTTCTATATTTAAGCTCTCTTGTCGCTCTACATGTCCACAATTTTGTCTGACTGTCAACCAACACAGAGACATTCCAACATCGTTCCATCCAATTACACCTGATCTTTAGGTAATTCGTATTCCTTTGTATATAGTTTTTCTCTGTATGCTTAAAATGAAGAAACATGAACCTAAGATTCCCAAATCCCGAGAGGTGAAACCCTCCACGAATATTGAGCCCCTCATGGATAAGGAAGCCAAGATTCATGACCTGCCCTACTCATACCACCTGTCAAACTTCTATTTCGACGTGTATGACTGATATCTCCAAGGGAAGGATCCCTTTAGGGTCATATATTCAAGGTTATACTATCAAATCTCCCCCTCATTCTAGCACTTTCCAGAATTCATTTCTTGGCTCGCTGCATCATACTTAAAGGAGAAGAATTGTTTTGTATCCTCTTCTAGGGTGAAAGTTATGGAAATAACTCCAAATTAAGTCAAAATGCTTTCATTTACCCAAAATCCCCCAATCCTAAGAAATTTACAAAAACCACCATGTTTTATAGATATAACGCCCTCTTAGCTGGAGAACAACAATATTTCCTTCATATGATCCTGGCCCCTATTCATCAAACCCTACTTGTTGCAGATTTGTTTCTTGTATCCATGTTTGTTGAAGCTTTGCAACCCATCCTGACTATTATTTCCCTACTTTTCGGGGAAGATGACACTGCCAACATTAATAAAGCCGCCAAAGGGTTTTTGCGTGCAATGATGCAACCATGCCTCATTTTTGACATACCTTCATATCTTGTTGAATCTATAAAATTCTAGTTGCATCATTTCCTATTACAACTTTTCATATACTACTCTATTGTGTTCTACCTTTTCGTGTACACCCATGTAGAGGAATTTGAATATTTGAGCCTTAGTATTATAGATTCCCACAAACAGACAAAATATGTGTTTGATTGGGATAACGCTACTAGGAAAACACTGAACAATGTAGGTTATTCCCAATTCATTTCCACTTACGTGCCCACTGCTTAAAAAATCATAAATAACATTTCCCCTCCTAGGATTCTGCCTCGAGAGAAAAAAAATCCTCCAACTCAACAAGGATACCATGGTGGGTGATTGGTTCTTGTTTGAAGAATACACTGAAATTAGGGTCTATGGGTTAGATCTCACCCTTACCATTTTCTTGTTTTCATGCCTATGAGAATTATTTATGTAGAATTCTTTAGGCAGAGCTTGCATATTGATCAGACCCACTTTGTTCCTGCCAAGAAGGACTACATGCTCAAATTGGGTAAATCAATAGGCCCCTTCATTGATAACACGAAACGAACCTCTCAATGAGTTGACGACCTGTTGAAGGAGCTAAATTTTGAAATGGGAGAAGTATGGCACTATGGTCCCCGTGTTGTCATATCAAAGAGGAGGAAGGATATTAATGCTTCAACTTATGAACTTGAATGGAAGGCTAATTCAAACTCTTGGCTAATTAATATAGAGATGGAGATTGAAACACCAACTTCAAAAGATAAGGCTCATGAGAGAAGGGTGGAAGAGGTTGGATACACATAAATAGAAGAAGCACCCTCCAGCAAGAAGGCCAAGATCCAAGAGCCCATTAAAGAAGAGATTGAGACAAACTTGAACTAGTCGAGCTTCCAAGTAATCCTCGAAAACACTCCTCAAGCTACCACCTCCACTTCTACAAAGGTAGCTATTTTTGGTTCTTCGAGAAGCTCAACAACAACATGCCCTAGTTGGTAAATAAGGAAATTGATAGAGGAAAACAACAAAAGAATCAGGGATGAAATGCAACAGCAATTGGCATCACATTTGGTACCTTATTAGACTAGACTCCTAGCTACTATGGACCTAGAAATAATCCAGATGAAGTTCTCATTAGACCACCCATCCGCACAGTCCCTCCCAAAGGGACTACAATTTAGAACTATGGATGTGTCATTAGACATGGCTAGTGTCCCTCTACTAAACAAAATAATTTTCACAAACAGGTTGGAGAAATTCTCTATAGTGAATTGAGCATAAATGCTTTGACAATCAACAAAGCTAAGAAGTTATTGGAGAAATTTGCAACCAGGATGAAGCAAGAAAGGGCCAACTCTAGAGCTCTCCATCTACATAATGAAAACTTTAAAGAGATAATTTTTAAATTAGGGGTGAACCTAGAGGATAAGACTATGCTAGAGACCCTCATCGAAAGTTCTCAAGCTAAGATTCAGGACCTAAGGCACAAGCTGAAAATGCCCACCAATGAGCATGTGCAATCTAAGGAGCTGGACCAAGTGGAGGGAAAAAAGGAAATCCTGACCAAGGAACTAATAGATAGAAACAATGAGGTGGTAGCCCTTAGGCAACAGGTGGTAGAGCTCCAATAGAGATTCGGTTCACAGGTGGCAGAGCTCCAACAGAGAATCAATTCACATATTTATGTTGTAATCATGCTAGAAGATCCATAGAATCCCACTGAAAAATTGACCAAGACCCTCACTAGGTTGTATCTTTCAAAGGGTGAACTTAAAAAAGTGTAGGTTGATCTGGATAGTACTAAGCATGCTATCACACAAAAGGAGAAGCAACTAGAGACAACTAGAGGAAATGTGGAGCAAATTAGCAAAAACTTGAAGATCACAAACGATGAAATCAGTGAACTAAAAAACAAGTTGAATGGTAATGTGCCTATCATCCAGGCCAGACAATAATTTGGGATGAGATTATTTCTGAAGTAAAAATCATTTGGGAACATATGACCTTAGTGGTAGAGAAAAGAATTGATATTAAAGACCTTGAATTCTTTATCCTATTGACCAAGGAGGAAGATGGTAAAAATGTTGAGATAACAGAAAAATTCATCAAGTACCTCAACGAAAATCTAACTAATGAATTGAGGACCATGGATATCTTGGACAAAACTGGGGAAATCATTGAAATGTACAAGATGATTTAGAAGGAAAAATCTAGGGGTAAAGTCGAGGAATGTCTAGGTAATGTACTAAAATCTATAGTTACATTTGATTCAGACTTTGATCGAAGGATTATAACCATATTGACTAGTTGTTGGGACATTCTAGGGGGTCTTGTCCAATGGGAGCAGTATAATCAAATGATGGTGAAAGCTAAAAGCAAGGAAGACTCCTCTCATGAGAAGACCTCTACCCTAAAAGGGAAGACTATAGTATACTATTTGCAGAGGGACTTCCAACTGCTATGGGTGGTAAAAATTGGGTTTGTTGACAAGACACATTAGACAGAGCTCACCAATTTGACGATAGCTTATCAAAATTTCTTTCTCTCTCCTCTACCAAACACAACATTATGGCAAAAGTGTCACCAATTTGTTAATCCACCACAAATCCGAGTCATAGAGTCGGGATCCCTTCCACCAAAACCAACTCACTAGTAAGGGAGATATTTTGGCTGTGTCAATCAGGACACTTTATGTTATTTTCATGTTTTTTGTAAATATTTTGTTTCAAGAATGGAATCAAAGTTTTTATATGATAATTAGGACAACTATGCTAGTAGCACGGTTGAACAATTTAGCTTGTAGGAAATTATGAGAAGATCAAAAAGGAATATTTTGTAATGGGTACTCGCCTACGAGACCCTATAAAACTACTTTAGAGATTCATTAAAGGGATTCTAAATTTTGGATTCCAGAGGCAACTCTAAGCTATGTATTTCACAAGTGTTTGAAGAAATTCAAATGTATGCTCTTTTTTGGGATTAATAAAGAAGTTATGGTGATTCCAAATGCATGAAATGTGTAGTATGTAATCTTTCCTTTGTTGATTTCCTTATGTGGTTCTTTCCTCTTGAAAAGTGCATAATTGTAGTTGATGGATTTAATCTCAGAGTTATGGACTCATTTAGGTCAAATTTTGATGAAGGATGTATGTGATGTATGAGGTCTAATGTCCTTAATATGCGCTTTGTGCTCTCTATATTTTCATTTACATTATATGTTTCATCGTTTTTCTGCTGAAGTTTGATGCACAAGATTCTGAGATCATTCCTCTGTGTTAAATTTATCTTCCTTATGTTCTTCTTTCACCCATACTCTAACAACTTACTTAACTATATGTTTATGCAAGTACGCCACCAAATCTAAATGTTAAGTCCTCTAAAAGAGCATTCAAAGTATTCTTATGATTGAATTTTCCTTTGAAAGGGATATTTGAACCAATTTTAATTCATAATATGTTTCAAATGTTGGATGCTAATGGTAAATCCTTTAGACACTCTAAGATTTCCTAGGCATTTACCTCTCTCAACCCGGAGGTTGTATCTAGGAGCTTCAACACTATGCATGACTGGGTCTATTTTTAGTTGATTGACTAGCCAACTGAGAGATCAATGAGTTAAAAATAGTCATAACTACTCAACTTACCTTCAATTGACTCAACTAATGAATAGATCTCAATTAATTGGGTTCAACTAATTATAACGTCTCAACTAGATTGCTAGATTTTAGCAATCAACCCATGCACAACTCTACTTCTAGCTTACAAACTTGAATTTACAGACTTAACTAGTAGACAAGGCCATGCCACTCGAGCTAAATGCAATCTAAGTCATCCTGTTGATGTGGAAAATCATTTTTTCTCCATTTGACTAAGGCACTAGTCAAATGAAGCCTTTTCTTGATACATTCTAATAGTCCCTATTAGTAAGAAAAGGGTTATGAACAACCCCAATCCAGATCATGTGGAAAGTACTATAGCAAAAATAAACTACCTCCCATTGTTTTTGTTTCTACTGCAAAAACTACAACTGAGAAGCATCCAAAATACTGAATCAGCTGTGTCTTTGAGCATATGACTTCTACTAGTCTTTGCACTGTCTATTGGGAAATTTGTCTCACTGTTGACTCTACTACTAAGCCTTCTACTTTGTTGTCAACACTGCTCTATGCTGCTAAGTATATGACTGCACCAACTGACATTGATCCTCCTACCATTGAATATTGTGGGAACCTATAGTAAGGTAATGATCCATGAGGAAAGTATATTGAAAATAGTATTGCTCTCCTATGGACCCTGCCCAATTATTTGCAACTCTAGGACTAAGGCTCTATATTGCAACAACTCACTCTTGGAGGTATAATTGGATGCATGGCAAAATCTACCTGTAGCTTGTAGACATTTTTCACTCTAACTCCAATCTGCTTCACTTGCCTAATAGCAACTTGCTTCAGAAAATATTTTCCCTTACTGAACACTACATCATTACCTCTTTCCTCCAATACAACTAAAAAAATCAATTTTTTCTTCAACCTAGCCACATACATAAAAAATTTCAGGTGAATATGGGAGGTTGTCTCCCTCTCAAAGGTGTCAATACCAATTCCTTTGGTACTATACCTCCCATCATCTCCAATTTCTATGTGCAATTGGAGATCCGTCTCCTCTAGGATACTGAAGAATTCCTTATTTCCTATCATATGAAATTGGTGAAAGTACCACTCCCTCCCTCTTATCATGCTTGCGATGCAAGAAAAAAGGGTGGAATTTAACTCGAATTGAGATGCAAGAGAATCTTCTCTTGCTCTTGTTGTAGGCTCCTTGTTGGATTACTTGTGCAGACACTTGGTTGCATAGTGTCCATATTCATGGAAATGAAAACATTTTCTATTTTCGAGGTCCTTCTTCTTGCCATTGTTCTAGTTGGATACTACCTCACCTTGGGCCTTCATGCCTTTGGCCTTCTTTCCTTTTCCAATTAGAGCACAATATTCTTCCTCATTGGCAATGGATGTGACACCATCTCTATTGTTTCTTTTGATCTCATCTTGCACCAAATCAAACCAAAGTCTCTCCCAATCTGGTAGCTTGTCTCTTTAATTAATAGAATCTTGATAGCATTGCCAGGATTTCATAATGCCAAGGAGTGCTAATCTTACAAGTTTAGATGATGGTACATTTTCTCCTACTCCTCCAAGTTCATATCAAACCTGAGTGAATCTGGAGAGTATTGTGGAATGGTTTCATTTTTCTGCATGTGAATCCTCCTAAGTTTATATCTCAATGCCAATTTCTTGGCATCACTGCTACTCTGGAATAGATCTGTGAGAGTTTTCCACATTGCAAAAGGAGTTTCAATTCCATGCAAGTTCATAACCACATGATCTCTGACACCCTTCAGAATAATCCTACCGACTCTTGTTGTGCCTTTCTTCCACTGAGAAAGTGCTCGTGCATATGATGTTGTTGGTTTTGGAATTAATTTTTGTGTATTCCAATATCCCATTGTTATCCAAGACAACTTCCATCCTATCTTTCCAAGCACAAAAATTTGAAGTTCCCTCCAATTCATACTCTAGACTCAATCCATTGAAAGACATTTTTCTTTCACTGAAGATAATCTGCATCAAAAACTTCGCAAAACAAAATATCTCTAAGAGAATATCTAGAACAAGGTTTCTATGTAGTCTTCTGAGGCTCTGATACCATGTATAAATTGTAAGAAATTTGGTACTGCTAATGAAATCGAATTGAAATCAAAAGAAAAAATTTCTTCTACTATTCTGTAGAAAAGAAAACACACTATAGAAACACATGTAATAACATGCAACCATCAAAACACAATGAAACGATGATAAGTTACAAGGGAATCCAAATGGGAAAACCCCTCCTCTTCTTTGCATTAATTCAGATGAGAGAGAGAAACAATTGCAATGTCTTGCTTCAACTCTGAAGCACACATTGCATTGTAAAATTGTTCTCCTGCTTCCTGACGTGCTCTGGCCAACACTTAGCCAATTCAAGCCTCAACCAACCTCCTATTTTCTTGCACAATCCTAGAGGAATCAAGCTTCTAAATAATATGGAAATTCCCTATTTCCTTGCACAAATATAAGGGGAATTGATCATCTGCTCAGTGTAAAAGCACTGTACACTCAACAATATACAATTATAAATACAGATGTGCATTTTCCATCCACTCAACTAGGAAATTTGAATTTCATGCATGACGGGGTCTTTTTTTAGTTGTTTGACTAGTTAACTAAGAGATCTATGAGTTAACAATAGTCATAACTACTCCACTTACCTTCAACTGACTCAACCAACGAATAAAGCTCAGTTAACTGAGTTCAACTAACAATAACTCAACTAGATTGCTAGATTTTAGCAATCAACCCATGCATAACTCTACTTCTAGCCTACAAACTCAAATTTATTGACTTAACTAGTAGACAAGGCCATGTCGCTCTAGCTAATTCCAATTCAAGTCATCCTGCTGATTTGGAATAGACTTTTCTCCATTTGACTAAGGCACTAGTCAAATGAAGTATTTTGTTGCTACATTTTAACAAGCAAGAGAAGACACAAAACTATACTAGTTTCACATAGCCCTGAAGAGCCCTTACAAGCTCCATCAAAATAACTTCAAGCAATTAAAGTGATTAAAAGTAGGTGCTCATCATTGCTTAACAACTTTACATGTAGGTTCCTTCTTCATTATTTAAAAGCAACTTAGGCTTTATGAGAAACCAAACTAGAATGCCATTACGTGCCATAAAAAATAGACCAGTTCCTATGAAGCCGAATTTCATAGAGAATATAGCTAGGAAAATCTTTGAAACACCTAGTCATCAAGTTCCTTACCCACTACCACAATTAGTTCTTGAGCAAGAAAAATCATAAGTATTAAGATAATTAAATGTCTAAAGCACATCTTTCCATATTTCCACAATGAAAGGACAAGAAATGAAAAGATGGTTGTTGGACTCTTCATTAGCCCTACACAAAGCACACATGTTCATACCTTGCCAACCATAGTTTAGACCATTTTACTAGGTAAGGATATGATTTGTCAACACTAGCCATGCAAAGATTCAAGTCTTTAAATGATTCTTCCATTTCTAAACTAATGACCACCACCACTTGCTATCACCATTCATTAGATTGTAAGAAAGGGATTTGTATCCTAGTTTAGCAATGAGTATCCCTGAAGCCTTACTCCATGTCCAAACAAACTCATCCTCCTTTTCATGAAGAAATATTGCATTGTGAGAGATGAGTCTAAATTATATTGGTCCCTTATTTAGTAGTCACATCTCTATGAAGACCTAAAAGCCTCCATTGATAGTCATATTTGCATCCAAATTTCATATGCACCCTATACCCTCATATTTGTAAGCATTGTGAAACCACAATTTAATAAAAAAGAACTCAAATACCAGGAAAGAAAAAATCTCCAACTATTTCAATCCATGAGTCCTCGCCCAACCTAATTCAATTCCCTCCTCCCAACTTTCCATGCCACCCAATAGCCAAGTATTAGAAACACTTTGACCAATCCCTTCCAAATGTTTGATGCCCCCTTACAAGAACTGCTCTTGGGATCATATCTAATCCATTGCTATGCAATGTTTAAATTGAAATACTTAAACTTCATAAATCTTGCCCCACAAACATTCATTAAACAACATTAGCCAAAGAATTTTAGCTACCAATGCCGAACTGAAATAAGTAAATGTTCCTTAAACCCCATCCTCCATCCTTTTTTAGTTTAGCTAGAGTATTCCATTTGTGTGTTAAGTTACCTTTTTTTATCCATCCCAACATATGGTTAAAAGATCGACTCTTCATAACAAGCTTGACTATAATTTTCTTTATGGGGCCATTAATGTTGGATGTATTTGCATCATCTATACCCAACATGTGGTGCATAGTTAAAGCTAATGGTGTGCATTTCACCATCTCCTTGCCTTTCATCTTTTGGTCAACTGGAACTAGTACATTATGAACATGGAATCTAGTTCACAACGTTTAGTCAAAATAACATGGAAAGAAGGGGAACTTTAATCTATTCTATAGGAGCTCTGTACTATGTAGTGATAACCGACAAATCATGTGAGTAAAGATGTGTGAAAATAATTGATGAGAGGCCATATTGATGATCATGCAAGCACTTGGAAGTGGAAAAAGTTGGCAAGACATGGCCATGGCACTATGGCAATCTACAGGAATTAGCTAATAGGGAAAAGCATAAATCATTTAATATGTTTTCAGTTCTCATAATTGTGGACTTTTGTAATCTTCTACACAAAATATCATTCTTTTGTTTCAATAGGTTGGCAAAGGTGGTAGTAACAATCTGTGTTTCAACTTTGAAATATGTAGGGTGCTTGGACACTGACATCACATAATGAGATGGACTGCAACTGGCATATTGACAAAACTTAGGTTAACAAGACCAACACCCAACTAGAGACAACCAATAAACCCATATAAAGCTAGGTGATCGCATGTTTGAAATTCTCATAAAAGTCGTAATTGTATAATATACTACCTTAACATTCTCCATAACAAAAAGATGAGTTGATGTATATGAATTTTCACAAAGATAAAATGCCATATGTGAAGATATAAAATCGTCGCTGTCAAAAAAAATGCCGAAGCAAAATTTAGAAAATTATCATGATTCCCACTCCCAAAAAAATTATTATTATTGTTTATTTTCAAAAATAATATCAATCGGAGGAAACAAACAGTGTTGAGATGGCCGAGTTGGTCTAAGGCGCCAGATTAAGGTTCTGGTCCGAAAGGGCGTGGGTTCAAATCCCACTCTCAACAAATGAAGATTTGCCTTTTGCCCCTCCAAATAGGACATGGGTTCAATTCTCTGTTTAAAATCGTTTTAGCTTCTTCACATCGGGCCATAGGTTCAAATCTCACTTCCGTCTGATTTTGCTTCTCCACATAGCGCATGGGTTCAAATCTCACTTCTGTCTGATTTTGCTTCTCTAGATACGCATGGCTTCAGATCTCACTTCTGCCTTAATACTAAGGCTACGATTAGCAATTGCCATGACACAGAAGAACGCCCCCGGCATGGGTTAAAATTTCTGTTTGATTTTGCTTCTCCAGACAGCGCATAGGTTCAAATTTCTGTCTGATTTTGCTTCTCCAGATAGCGCATGGGTTCAAATCTCACTTCTGTCTTAATACTGTGGCTACGATTAGCAATTGCGATGAGACACAAGAACGCTACGGTTCAATATCGATTTTGATTCTTCACATAGGGTATGGGTTCAAATCTCACTTCCGTCTAAATACTACGGCTATGATTCCCAATTGCGATGACACAGAAGAACGGCATGGATTCAAAATCCTATCATTTGCTAAGATGTTGCTTGTGCAGCCTGCAGGGCATGATTCAAATCCACTTCTGCTCTTAGCACTACGGCTTTAGTGTCATTTTTTACTTGGTATTACGAGTCAAAATTATAACTGGAAAAATATATGTAAAAGGGCAGTGCATCTCAGGGCATTTGGTCTAGTGGTATGATTCTCGCTTCGGGTGCGAGAGGTCCCGAGTTCGATTCTCGGAATGCCCCCTATGAATTTACAGACCAGAGTCTGGTTGTTATTGTTGCAAATTTTTATTCATCAAATTGTATACGTGCAGAGTGAGCTATATATAGCCTTGAAATTTGAAAGGCACAAACTTCCTGTATCGTGATTCTTACGAAATCGGCAACAAAACATGTGATTCGGAGGCATCGAATTATATTTCAGTGAGAGAAATAACTAAAACTGGGCCGCAGGGCAGCATTCAAATCTGTGCCAAGAACGGCCACATGATTTCAAATCATGCCCACTAAACCCCCGCTGCACATTTACTTTTAATTTTCTAGTTCCATCATGGGGCGTAGGTGGTTTTCACTTCATGTAAATATAATTATATTGAGGGAATAAAGTTAAAACATCGATGCGCCTGTAGCTCAGTGGATAGAGCGTCTGTTTCCTAAGCAGAAAGTCGTAGGTTCGACCCCTACCTGGCGCGAATATTGTAGCCTTTTGTTTATTATATCGGAGGTGAACACTGTCTTCATATTTTTATTTTAGCCTTTTGTTTATTATATCGGAGGTCTACAGCGCGTGGGTCTCAAACTCTCTACTAGCAACTCCCAAAATGCCGAAAGCATTGGGTAGAATCCCACGGTAACAAATTTTCCTTCTCCATTTTTATTATTACTTTTTCTGATTTCCGATTAAAGCCATTGGTTCATATCCCACCTCTAACACTTTCCCTATTTTTCATTTTTATTACTCCTGTGAATGAGGAAAAGCCCATTCCACCGGAATGATTAAAAACGAAAGCACGAGTTTCTGAAATATAAATTTATGATTAAAGCAAATAGTGAGTACAATTAAATAGGTGGTCTTCCATATATGCTTATGAGATGTAAACAATATTTATCCATTAGATCAATGGACATACAGTTAAAATATAAATAATTAAAGATAATTATTTAAGTATATTTTTAAAATATTATATTTATGAATTATCTAA
>APFE030549414.1:8695-23858 GCA_000404065.3 Pinus taeda | reverse complement strand
CTCTTCCTCCAGCTTCCACCTGTTCCATTTATTCTAATTCAAGAAACTAGCTTTGATACCACTTTTGATGGCCTCCCGCCGTTCCCAAGATGGCTTAGGGTGACAAGACTTGGCGTCCTATAAGTATTTACTGTTGACTTTAATATGCTCGTACGTTCACCGATATTTGTTTAGGGTTCCAACCGGTTCCGTCGGTTAACCACCTCCACCCTCCGGTTCTCTTCTATACGGTCCCTGGCCTTTTGTCAACTTCGATTTCGTTCATTTGTCACTTTGCACTTTTCATCATACCGAGCTTCGCTCTGCTCTGTGGGGGTTTCATTCCTCTATCGTTCTGGTTGCAAACACGGATTTTATGGGTACTCCTGGTTCTCCACAGCGATGGAGGTAGGGTTTCAGCGGTCTGCGAAGACACCCTCAGCTCTGTACATTTGCAGTCTTGGTTTACTGTTTGTTGGATAGATGTCTTTGACTGTTTCCGTGTTGTCTCTGTTCATTTAACTATTGAACTCGTCTCATGACAGGCTTTCCTCCAGGCCAGCGTGCTTCGACTCGGCTGCCAAGGTAACTACAGGTTCTTTGTTAAACTTTTTGGTCCCTTATCTCTCCGACCCTAACGCACTCGTCACTGATCATCAGGGTATGGTGGTTGTTCGTCCTTCCGACTCTGCCTTCTCAGCTCCAGGTGAAGCTCTACGCTTCAACCTTCATCAGTTGTTTGCTTTTAATGTTTATTTGTGCCTGTAATCTATACTAATCTGTTTCCCTTTTGCTGCAGGTGGTTCGATACAGCCGGTCTATGTGGCTCAATGCCTTTCAACGGTCTCGGCAGTCATTCGCATTCTCCAGTTCTTCCCTACGGGTAGGGTCCTTCCACATTTGTATGGCTGTATCTTTAGAGGTTCTGTAAATTCGTTTTCATTCTGGTTTGTCGCCTGAGCGGTGAATTAGTTAGGTTTTTTTCTTTGACGGAGCAATCCTCTTGGTCCTGTACGCTGGTCCTTTGTTTTGGAGTCTTTGTCCTGCAATATGGCTATTCGACTGTTGGAACTCCCGTTTTGTGGGTTGGGTCTCTGGTGGCATCAAACCCTCGTCTTGTATGTCATTATTCGGTTAATTTGTGAGATGGGTATTCGCTGTTTCGAAACCCTCGTCCTGTGCCTTGTTGTTTAATTAATGGAACGCTTGTTCACGCTGTTTCTACTCGGCGCTTCATTGCTGTGGCAATTCTTTAAGCTCTGTCTATTTGTATCATTTACCTGTTCGAAACTCAACTTCAAGGTTCTGGTTTTTAAGTTCTGGTTTTTAATAGTGTTCTTGTTGTGGAATGCCCTGGACTGTATATAGTTATTTACATAGTTTCATGAAATGATACAATAATATATTTGTTACTTTCTGGCACTTACTCTGCTCATAAATAGTTGGAGGGTCTTTACGAATTACCTGTGGGTTTTGCCCGCGTGCACAGTCTTTTGTACTCTTTGTCTGGAAATGATTTAAACGACAACGTCTGCTATTCTTGTGAATTTATCTGTGGGTTGGCCTGAGTGCACAATCTTTCGTATTCTCTGTCGGGAAATAATATAATTGCAGCGTCTACTCCTCTTGTAAATCTTATCTGTCTTGTATTTCAATGTAATTTGGTTACATAGAAACTATAATATGATGCATGAAATCAGTTTGTACAGTGATGATTAAATAGCGAAAATAAATATAAAATGTCTATTTGAAATGACTGTGTCTTCTTGTTTCTTCGTCTGAGGAATCCCTTACATTGTTTATCTTTTCTCTTTTAAACTCCTGAAGCACCACAGTTCTATTCAGGTAGAACTGCCCCAACAGAATTGGGTAACTGTCCACCAATTCCTAACTGTTCTGAACTAACACAATTTATAAAGAGACTAGTTAACTAACAAAAGAAACTAATTAACTAACAACCTATTTTGCTGTTACTAATTCCTATTGAAAAGAAACAGTTCATAACTCTAATCGACCTGGTCCTAATGTCCTTTTGAAAAAATAAAACAAATAAATAAGGTAAAATAACTGACAAGTCTAACACTTGTCCAGCTATGTATGTATGATTATGTGTTCTTGCTTCTCCATGAGACCGTCAACCAACTTCTGTCTCCTCGGAGCTGGATGCTCCTGCATCATCGCTCTTTGTATTTTGGGTTTTTTTAATTAAATAGTTTTACGATATTTCTTATAATAAATTTTATAAGATTGAATGCAATGATTTGGAAAGAGACAAGATGAAATGTTAAAATCATGACTATCTGTCTTGTAACAAAAGTAACTAAAGTAACTGTAAATTTATAAAATTTGATTGGATATGATTGAAGCTTGTTGATATAGATTGTATTATTATGAACTTTAAACTCAATGAACTATATTATCATCATAAGAAACTAAATAAAAATAAGGGAATGTGAAGGAGAGAGTGGTGGTGGAGGAAGAAGAGGTTCACATTGTGTTTCATACATTATTTATTGTGACTTGAGATCATGTTAGTATGCTTGAGATAGGGTGCGATTTTCGAGTGATTTTTACGGCTTAGATGCCTCTTGGTTCACAACTACTGAAGCCATAGGTTAGACGTGCTAGTCATCTTAGGACTCACACAACCTACTAGAAAAAAGTTATGAAATTATTTATAGGAAAATGTATATAGCTTTTCTCTTTGATTATCAAAAAAAAAAAAAAACCATATTTTGTGAGACTTTAAAAGATTAGGACCCCAACACTGCATCAAGTGGTATTAGAGTGAGATTTTCCCTTGAGGGATTACACCTTAAATTGCTTATTTGAGACAAGGTAACAAAAAACCCTGACTGGTAGTTGTTTGGAAAGAGTGTTGAAGGGACAAGTTGGGTCAAAGAACTTGGAAGCGAGGTTTGTGAATGTTAGTTAGACATCTACAACTTGGAGGGATGACACTGTGAAGAAGAGGAGCAGGGAAAGGAGGTTCGCGAAATCAAGAATTGGAAGATTTGAGATGAAGAGTAGAAGAGCTAGAGAATCAAAGAAATGGGGATGATAACTAGATTTGAATCCAAAGAATGAAATTGAAGAAGAACATGATGTTAAAATAAGAGACCCAACAGTGAGATTGGTTTCATTTTTGAGTAATATAGACAATTCAAAGGTTGATGTTTCAAGTTATGATGGCAATCTAAGAGCTGATGTGCTCATTGAATGGCTTAGAGAAATCAAAAGATATTTTGAGTATGAAAATATTCAAGATCCACATTAGGTGAGATTTCCCATTACAAAGTTGAAAGGGAATGTTGAACTCTGGTGGGACATGTTACAAAAGGGAAGAGTAGAATTTTGATTGGAGATTATTAGAAACTAGAGAAAAATGGTTAGCAAGATCAAAGATAATATTTTCTTGTTGATTACCAACACAACTTGTGTAGGAAAGTACATAACCTGAGACAAAAGGAGACATATATTCATGAGTATACTAAGGAATTCTTTAGGATGTCAATTAGATCAGGAATAAAAGAACCATAATATCAATGAGTGGCAAGGTATGTAAATAGGTTGAAATACTTAATCCTGGATGAGATGAGTATGGATTATTTCCATATTGTGGATGAAGGCTATTAAGTTTCCTTAACCGTAGAAGAAAAGATTGATAGGAAAACATAGTAGAAAGGTATATGAAGAGGTTCTAGAGGCAAAGGTAGGATGGGGACTACTAGGAGTAGTGAAAAAGAAGAAGAATCCACCAATGGTCAAGGTGGTAGAGGAGGAAATAGCATTGGAAGAGGCAAAGAAGGATTTTGAAGAGGAAAGGGAAAGCATGTGATTACCTGTTACCATTGTGGAGTTGAAGGATATAAGAAATATGAGTGTCCAGGAAAGCATAAATTAAGGAGAAGAGGTGAAGCACGAACATAAGTCACATAGGTTGATGAAGCATATATTGTTGCAGAAAATCAATGTTAGTACTTCAGGAAGAACAAGGTGAAAACTGAATGTTTTAGAGAGTGTTGCTTAAGCCATAGAAGAAGGCAGTCAAAGAACTTGGGCAAATAAATAAAGTTTTTAAAACAAAATATAAGGCCCAATGAAATGCTACAAACTAATTATAGATGGTAGAAATACAAAGAACTTGGTGTCTATAGAGGTAACTTATGAAGAAACTAAAGTTGAAATCTTTGGTCCATCTGAATCCATATCGAGACTCATAGTTAAAAATGGGACAATAGGTGAATGCGACTGAACAATGTTTGTTAAATTTTCAGATTAGAGATCTTTGTGAGCAAGTGTTGTGTGGTGTGGTTGATTTGGATGATTGCCACGTACTTTTTGGAAGGCCTGGTTGTTTGATAGGAAAAGTTTCCATGGTGGTAAGGAAAACACATGAATTTAAGAAAGATGGACAACAATATGAATTAACACCAATGTTGAAAAATGGAGTGGAAGCAACAAGGAATTGTGGAGATACAAGCATAGGTAACAAAAATATCATGCTTTGTTCATCCAAGGAGTTTTTTGAGGAACAAAAAAGGGTAGATTTCTATTTAGCTTTGATTCCAAAGAAGATAAAGGAGGAAGTGACATCAAACAACATACATGTAGAAATAAAACCTTTGTTTATTGAATTCAAGGAGAATGTTGTGGATGATTTACCAATGAAATTACCTCCCATAAGGATCATTTCTCATCAAATTTACTTTATTCCAAGATGAAGCTTATCCAACAAGGCACCTTACAAGATGATCCTATTAGAGAGTAAGGAAGTAAATAAGCAAGTGCAGGAGTTGATTGATAGAGGATTCATTCAAGAGAGTTTATGTCCATGTGCATTACCAACAATGTTGACCCCAAAGAAAATGAGAGAATGACAAATATGCATAGATTTACAGGTTGTTAATAGGATCACCATCAAGTACCAATTTCCTTTGTCAAGGATGGATGATCTTATGGATTGTTTAAGCGAGGTTGAATATTTCATAGGGATATGTTTGAAGAACAATTATCATCAAATATAGATGAGGGAAGGTCACAAGTGGAAAATTACTTTTAAGACAAAAAATGGATTGTTTGAGTGGTTAGTTATTCCATTTGGGCTAACTAATGCTACTAGCACATTTATGAGACTTATAAATGAAGTCTTGAAATCGTTTTTAGGGAATTTTATCATTGTGTACTTGGATGTCATATCAATTTCCAAGAAAATGAAGGAGGATCACTTGGAGCATGTGAAGCAAGTTTTGTAGTGGTTGAAAGAAGAAAAGTTGTTGATAAATTTGAAGAAATGTACATTTCTGCATACATAATTGGTGTATTTGGGATTTTTTATTTCCAAGGAAGCCTTGAAGATGGATCCCGAAAAGGTGAAGGCTATTTTGGATTAGCCAACACCTCAGTCCTATTTTTGAGGTGAAAAATTTCCATAGGTTGGCGAGTTTCTATAGGAAATTCATTAGAAGTTTTAGTCAAATTTGTGGGCCTCCTACTAAGTGCATGAAAAAAGGAACTTTCAAATGGATAACAGTAGAAATGGAGTAATTTGTAGATCTAAAACATAAGGTGAGAGAGAAACCAATTTTAACACTTCCAAATTTTGACAAAGTACTTCGAGTTGATTGTGATGCAAGTGGGACAACAATTAGGGAAATTTTAAGTCAAGAAGGGAGACCAATATCATTCTTCAGTGAAAAGTTGAATGAGGCTAAGATAAGGTATTCCGTGTATAATCAAGAATTCTATGTTATTGTGCAAGCTTTAAATAAGTGCAGACACTATTTGTTTCCCAAGGAATTTGTTATTTTCATCGATCACAAGGCACTTCAATGTATCAACATTGAAGGTAAGTTAAATGAGAGACACTCTAAATGGGTTGAGTTATTATAAAGTTATTAGCTTTTTGACACATAGGTTCAGAAAGTCAAACAAAGTGGAAAATGATTTGAGTAGGAGAATGTTGTTACTCAACACCTTATCCATGGAAGTTGTGAGTTTGGAAAACATGAAGGAGTTATATGAAGAAGATGCAAAATTTGGAGAAGCTGGGAGAGCTTGTAAAGGACCTTGAAGTGTAGATAGAACAATGTACTTTTATTATCATATTCAAGAGGTATTCTTATTTAACAATTAATAGATATGAATTACACAAGGTTTAGTATGGTTGAATCTTATTAGAGAGTTACATGGTGGAGGCTAGAGTGGAGATTTTGGCATGGATAAAACCATAATGTTGGTAAAGGAAAGGTATTTTTATCCTAGCATCAACGAGGGTGACAAGAAATTTGTTTAGTGTTGTAGAATTTTATAATTAGAAAAGCATATAAGTCAAAGATATAGGATTGTATACTCCATTGTTGGTACCTAAAAAGACTTGGGAAGATGTGAGCATGGATTTTTTTGAGGTCTCTCTAGGACACAAATAAAGCATGATCCTGTGATGGTTGTAGTAAATCAATTTCAAAATTGGCACATTTCATATCATGTAAAAAGAGAAGAAATTCTATTGAAGTAGTTGTTATATTCTTCTTAGAAGTTGTGAGACTTCATGGTTTACCAAGGAGCATTACTTTTGATAGGGATACAATATTTCTTAGTCACTTTTGGAGGACACTCTAGAAGAAAATGAGATCCAAATTGTTGTATAGTTCAACCTACCATCCACATAGATATGGGAAGACTTAAGTGATGAACATAAGTCTTAGGAATTTTATAAGAAGTTTGAGTGGTGAAAATTCCAGTCAATGGGATATGGTTTTAGCACAGGTTGAGTTTGCCTATAATAATTTCATGAATAGATCAACCAATAAGAGTCATTTCCAAATTGTTTATGGTAGGTCACCAAAAAGATTGTGGACTTGATAAGGTTGTATTATTTGGAAGAAATGAAGAGTATTAATGCAAGTGATTTTGCAAATAACATACAAGGGATGCATGAGTAGGTGAAACAAAGGCTACAACAAGGTAATGCCAAGTATAAAAATAGGGTAGGTTTGCAAAAAAAGGATGAAAGTTTTTAAGGAAGGTGAACTGGTAAAGGCACATTTTCGAAAGGAAATATTTCCCAAAGGTACCTACAACAAACTGAATTACAAAAAGATAGGACCATGCATAATTTTGAAGAAATTTCTTGAAAATGCGTAGAAGTTCAAGTTACTAGAAAATTTGGATATCTCTCCAATATCCAATGTCACTGAATTATATGAATTTCATGAAGGGGAAAAGAGTGATGATGAATATACTCTTAATGAATGGAAGTAGAAGCTACGAGTCAACCCAGTTGAGGAAGTAGAGGAAATTTTGGCCAAAATGTTTGACAGGAAAACTCAAAATAAAGAGCATTTATATTATTTAGTGAAGTGGAAAAACATAGGTCTTAAGGATGCATCGATTTTTTATGGGAAAGAGTTAGCATGCCTACAAGGTTCTTCATCCTCTAAAGTAGCTACACATGAGTTGGGAGCTCATGTTTTTCTTACTAGGGGTGTATGATGCAGGAGCATCCTTGGGCTTTGGAAAATTGCATCAAAAAAAAAAACATTTAATTTCTAAGTTAGTCGACTGTTGGATAATAAAGTGTTGCAAAAGAATTTTTGTTAATCTACATTATATGGTTGTTCTACTACTATGAGTTGTAGTAAAACCATTGTTGTTTCTACTTTGAGCTATAGCTTCACACATATGAGTTTTGACGCTTATTTTCATGTAACTAAAACAATAAAGGACGTTGAAAATACCAACCTTTCAGTTACCATACAAGGGATGAAAAATAATAATGGAATCATTTCAGTTTCCCCATCAAAAGGAAAATGGACAAGAAAATCATTGGAAAGGAGACATAAAAGTTGAAGGAAGGGGAAATTTATGGAAAAGGAGGTTTGAAGCACAACCAAGAAAGGTTAGAGAAGAAATGTGCGCTGAGTGGAGGACAAGAACATTGTTATAGAGAAACCCACACAAAAGAATGAACCAGAAAAGGAGTATAAGTTGTGAGAGCACAAAAACATGAATTCTCTGATCTTGAGTCGCCATGTATGAGTCATGATTTTGATTGAATAAAGCAAGGTATCGGTGTTGTTACAATACCTATATTTTGTTAAATGTATTTCATTTTCTTTTTTATTTTCCAGTTATAGTTAATAATTCTATGAAATTATTTAGAGGAAAATGTATGTAGTTGTACTCTATGATAACACAAACTATGTTCTGTGAGACTCTAAGAGAGTTCAAGACCATAATACTACACCACCTTCTCATAATTAGGAGTGCAACTTAGTTTGTCATCATATGTTGGTTGAATTTTTTAATTGCTAAAAGCTATCAAGTCATGGTTATTTCCCATGCCTTTTTTGTGAGGATTGACATTTGGAGGAGGTAATAAAATCATTTTATTACACATCATTTTGTCACATCAGGAAAATGACCATAGATATGTATCTTTCGCTATCCATAAATGTGTTCCAAAGCATTCCCTTGCAAGGCTAGAAAATAAATTATCCCAAAGAGAATGAAATTTCTGGATCTCATTGCTCAAAACCCTGTTTTTGGCTTCCAGCGTAGTTCCCTAGTCAATATCTGTGTATACGTAAAAGACTCCATTAGAAATTGTGAATAAGTGTGCTTTGTCTTACATTGTGACCTGCGCACATGACTCAACAAATGTAAAAATAAAAAGTAAAGTATAGAATTATTCTTAGTCTTATCTATCCCAACTAAGAAGCTTCAAATGGATGCCTATTTGACCCTAATCCCTCCCATCATGGAGCTACTCCCTCTCTTTGTGGAACCCTTATCCCACCATTAGTGGATCTCATCCCTTGGGAAATGGATCCCAAACTTCCCCTCTTTGGCCTATAAAGCTAACCCAAGCCTGAGGATTGAGAAGGACGGTTGGAAGTAGGCTTATGCTGCAAGAATAAGGTTGGAAGGCTATTCATTCAAGGAAAGGGTTGGAGATTATGGGAAGGGACTTGCAACATTAAGGCTTCAAGATTGTAATACTATTCTCCATTTTATTAATATAATGGAAACTATTCTTTCTCAATTATATCTTTGTTGATACAATTTGTAAGATTATTTGATCACCTACATAGATTATGATTGATCAATTTATGATATATGATTGAGTTAATTAGTTCATTTACCTTTTATGCTATATACTGGATGCTTTGATCTTGTGTATGTTTCTGTCTATGCAGATCTACTTTAGGGCATCATGGAGAAGTTGTGGGAAGCGATGGAAAGATCTCTGAAGCATCGAGGAGCAGTGAGTGGTTGAAAGCTCTAAAAGGGACTTCATCAGGAATTTCGATTAAATGGTAAGTGACCTCTATCATATTGTTTGTTTCAGTCAATCGTAGCCTAGGGAAAGGTGGCAATACATTTTTGTTTATTACTAGATTTCTCTAAGGTCTAGGGTGATCGCTCTTGTCCGAGAGGGATAAGTCCACATAACAAATTGGTGACTCCAATGGGGAGTTCATCTCAATCTCCATTATTTTCCTTGTTTGACCTTTTGAACCTTATATAAAAGCCTTCTCTGAGTGTTTGGAAATATTAAAAATCTAGATTTTGGGTTTAATTTGATTTATTTATTTTTTATTTTATTTTTCCAAAATTTCTCATTGTGTGCACTTTAGCTTTAGGCACAGAGCACACTGTTGTGCACTTTTCTTTTTGAAATAGTGCATATGCGCATTGATTTTTTCTATGACCTGTGCACATACCTGGAATTTTTTAAAATTTCACTTTTACCCTCATCAAGTCGAGAGATTTTGATTTTTCCTATTTAATTACACTTGTTTGTACTTTTAGTAAGTCTCTATTAAGTTGATTGGGTGTTTCAAATTTTATTTCTGAGAAATTTTTAATTTGATTTCCTTTGGTCATTACTCAGAGGTTTGTCTCAATTTCCTAACAATTTTTGCATTTTTTTACTTTTATTTTTGTAAAAACAATTCCCCTTCAATCATTGTGGTTGTGTCTGAGTGTTAATCACATTTGAGTGTCATAGTTTTTTATCTTTGGAATTTTCACCCAGTTTCCTTTACTTACACTCGATTGGTTCTTTAGTTACATTGGTGAAGGAAAATAGTATTGTTGTTCTTTCGCTGATTTGGAACCATCTTGTGTTTGTTTTGAAGAATTCTCTTTCATATATTACATTTGCATGGTTAGAATTATAATTTTCATAACATGAATGGAAATTGTGCATAGTTTTCAAGCAAATTGTGCATAGATTACATTGCATGCTTTGGAACTTAGGGCTTTGAATTGCATTGGAAAATTAGAAGTGGTGCATTTTACAGTTAAATTTTGAAGAACCTCTCTCCTTACTTCAGATAGGAATTCATCGAAATGAAAAGATCACAATATCATGTTTGATTGCATTAAATTTTTGAGTTAATGTCATAACACCATTTGTTTCACATTCATTTACCCTATGAGTAAGTAACAACTTTTAAAAACAACACTAACAAAATCAATCTAGAAATTTTTATTATTTTAGGGCTCTTTTCCACCTACATTAGATCGGGTTTTAGGGCTTTGGAAAAGGGAAGTGAGATAACTTTCCAAAGCTGCAAAAAAATATTATCATCTTGTGATAGGGATAAAAAATCCATTGACTACAAATTTTCTCTTGGAAGCTCCCCTTACAAAGGAGTCAAGCACAAGATCATATTGCACCCAGTGGAGTGATTGATCCCACTTCATTGGTTACGGTAGAGTGATTTACACGTATTAAAAACGATGTCGAAAGGTGCTTGGGAGCCACCTAGAAGTAACCATCAGATTAACCATGTTGAGGAACTTTCAAGGGGATTAAGCTTTTCCCTTGCGTGTATGTCCGATCTGTGGCTATCCCCCCAGGTTAAATTGTTCTACGTGGTAACCTTAGAAACCCTAATCTTAGGGCTATTACCCGAGGTGATGGTGGAGGTGAAGTCTCTGTTGTACCTAGAAAATATGTTGGCTAGACTCACTTGGACCTTTCTGGAGGGTATTCTTCATTCAAGATGGCATAAATGAAGTTTACTTGCACCAAATCGTGTACATTAAGCATGTTGTCAACCTAACTGGTTCCACCCACTCTATCTTTAGCCACTTTTCACATTGATCTCTATGATGTTGGATTTCATCACCAACTAATGATTTTTTTATGAAAATATTGTTTGCATGGTTTAATTCCTTAGATTTACTAGCGCATGTTATTTGCTTGTTTTTTTTAATTTTTACAGACCTTAGGTGTGGATTTTGATTTTCAATTGTTAATATTGATAGTAAATTTATCTAAGTTTAATATAGTGTCAACAATGTCGAAATTTACCGATAAAGACCTCCCTTTTAACGGGAACCCTAATCCTCTCCTTGATTTTTCAAATGTTGGTCCTCCTTATGTGGCTATATTGTCACTTCCTGGATTCACTATAGGTTTACCATTGTGGTTATTTTCAACTTCTTTAATCCAAAATACCCAATATATTCCACTTCAACTGAGTACATAATCTCAATACCACCAGCCTCTTGTTGATCCTTTACCTTCTTCACCTAACACATCCTCCTCTCTTTCTTCTTCTTCACTTAGTAAAAGCCTTGATGCTAGTAACTGGGTGACTGAGAAGAAGAAGAAAGGGAAGAACAAAAAGAAGCAAGATAAAAAATATGTCAACCAACCAACCATGGTTGTAGGTAATGGTAATGTTGAAGAAACTTCCAATATGCATCATAAGCCTAAATACCCTTGCAATCTTTGTAAGCGTGACTGCTTCCTTATTGATTGTCCTGGTATTCCTAAGGTCTTGGAAGTATGGTAAAAAAATTCTTATCAACTTATAGTTAATCCACCAAATAGTGATTGTGAGGTTCTTGGGAAAAAGGGTAAAGTTAGGTTTTTGTTTAGGTTACGCAAAATTATTCATCATAGTCACCTTTTCCCTAATATGGACGAAGCCTCAAAATTATTGGAAAAACTTATTATTTCACAACAACAACTTCCAACTGGTTACCGTAAAATTTCTCTCAACCTACCATTAGTTGATGAAGTGATTGATCTCATTCCAAGTACCATCAATCCCACTCTTCCATTGGAGAGTGAAACACATATCACTCAAGTTGATGAGCCATTGGTTAATCAAGTGGTCAACTCGATTCTATCTTTAGTTGATCCCACTCTCCCTTTAGAGAGTGAACTTAATACCACTCAAGTTCTTCTTGTTACTTCATATTATTCTACACATGGGGTCATTTCACCTATTTCCATTGACCCCCCTCCAAGTTGTGAGGCTATTTACTTTGATTGGAGTAGACTAGCAAGGCCTCGTCTTCCTTCTTCCACCCCTTTCAAAATAATTGTGAAAGTGTATGGTGAGGATGTGTAGCCCACAAATGTAGATGAAGGTGCTTCTGTTATTATTTTAGCCTCATCCGCTTGGAAAGATTTGGGTTCCCCTCAACTTGTGCCTGTTACGCAGAATCTTTTGGCTTTTAATAGAACCATTAGCGAGCCCTTAGGGATCCTTCCTAAGTTACCTATTATTGTGGAAGATAAAATTGTCTATATTGATAATTATGGAAGTACAAGGTCCCTTAGCTTTCAATTTGATACTTGGGCAAGACTATGTTTATGCCATGGAAGTTATCGTATTGAAACTCTTTCATGTGATATATTTTCCTCACAATGGAAACATTGTGAATATGGACCAAATCTTATTCTTTGATCTTGATTTGACTACCAACCCTCCAACATCCTTGAATGTTCCTTATCTTCAAGTGGTATCTACCCTACCATGGGTTAATTATGTGGCAACCGGTCCCATGTGTTCAATTACAAATGCAAGCGATCCTCTCACTCTTTTCTCGACTTCTTATGACTTAGATCCAGTAATTGACATAGGTAAACTTATGGGGGAATTTGAAATGTATTTTCTTACCCCTTTTTATTCTCTTCACATGTATTCCTTCGAGAGAGCTTTTCTACCTTCCAATGAAAATCTCTTGAAGGCCATGTTCAGGAAGTATCCCTTGGCATGTGTTTCTTCCAAATGGAATCCACGATCCAAGTCACCATGCGGATAGTTCTTTTATTATGTCAACCTCGTTAAAAAATGAAACAATTATGAGGATGGTTCTTTTATTGTGTCAAACTCGTTAAAAAATGAAACATATCCTTGTGATGATGGTTCTTTTACTATGAGTATAATTATTTCTTTTATTAGTATAGTAGTTGAGATTATTAAGTTTTTTTTTAAACATGCTTTCAAATTTTATTGTAAACAACAATCTATATCAAATTGTTAACATTGTTGTGCTATTAGCAATAATATAAATTGACTATTATCTTCAAATTGTAATAATTCATTAAGGTGGTTAATTGGTCTACGATGTGGGTTTAAATTCCATTTTTAACATTAATCATGCTAATATATTCATTTGTATTCCTATTACAACTTGGAAAAGGTAAGGAACTATGATTCCATAGAATCTATCTAGAGTCTGATTAATATAATGCTCTATTTTCTTCATACTCATGGTCCTTGAGATCCATTCTCTAAATGGCCTAATTTCTATGGATGAATGCTTATTGTCAAACTAAATAAGTTTGTTAAAAGTTAAGGCCCAATTAGCCTTTTGTTTATTTGGAATAGCAACCTCTTTTGATAGGTTGGAACAACTACCAAATAAATATATGAGTTTTGGATTTAGGTTTCTAAATCCTAAAATATAGTCTTAAATCTAATAATGAAATGCAAATCTACTCCAAACATTAAATTAAGACTTTAGGATAGCTATTGAACATCAAATAAATAACTATTCTAGCTATCAAACACATAAAACAAATTATTATAAATCATTAGCTAAAACATTAATATAATCGATCGAAAAATGAGGTTAGCATTATTTCCATAACTACCAACCATTTTACTTTTGCAATTAACAACTAATTCAAATCACAATAAAAATAATTAACCACTATTCCATGACATTAGCCTACACCAAAAGAAAATAATATCACAATCATTCTCGCATAAAAAAAACATGGGTGTAACCCCAAGGTCAAAATATTTCCAAGGTTATCTTCTCTTGTTTCACTCTAGGGTTTGTGAAGATTCTAGCTACAGGGAGTCGAAGTTTTGTTGCAGGGGCGGTGGGGGGGGGCGGGGAATTCTATGAAGCAATTGTAGGAGGTCAAAGTTGTAATATTATAGTGGCGAAATCGAAGTTCTAAAAGTTGCTTTGAAGAAGATATTGTTGGGGCTGACTTGGTGCTTGGTAAGGTTGTTGTCTTTGGTCTTTGGGTATTGGAAGTCCCTTTGTAAGCATATTCTAAAGAATAAGAGAAGCATTTTATGGGTTTTCCCCTTGGATGGGTTTTTCCTCAACTTGGAGCCTATATCTTGTGTACTTTGTCTTGTTGTGATATTCATTTTTTTTGGTGATTTCTTGATGAGAAAAGATCTAATAAAGTAATAAAAAAGTCAACAAAAATCAAAAGTAACTATCAAGTAACAGAAAGTCATCTAAATACATAAGTATCTTGATTTTCCAACATGGTACCAGAGCTAAGGTGCAAGAAGGAGACTGAAGATCACATCTTAGTTGGCACTATGAAAAGGGTTGTAGGAAAGGTTTCAAGTTTCTTGGAAATCTCACTACATCTATCAAGGATTATCTATTGAATATCATCTCCAAGCTTGCAAAGGAAGTACTAGATGGAAGTTTTTTCTACACTTTATCCGACACTTTCAAGGATGAGAATGTATGGGTTATTGATAGTGGTGCCTCCAGACATATGACGGGAGAATGAAACTAAATCCAAACACTACTAAAGGAAATTCATCTCATTCAATCGAACCTAGAGACAAGAAGAGTTGTCCATTGAAAGGGATTGGATCTACTTCATTGGAGCTCAAGTTTGGTGGAAAAAATCACCTCAACAATATATTATATGTTTCAGGTTTGAAGAAAAACTTACTTTCTATTTCTTGTCTAGAGGATAAGGGTGATAAAGTTGCTTTTGTTGATGGAATGTTATGAAACCAACTCACAAAAAGATAGAAAAGAGAGATACACGCCTTAGAATTCAGCCTCTTCGAGGGGACAACCTCCTTTACATTACACAAATGAACAATTCTTGGATGATACAAATGACAAAACCTCCTTTCTATATATAGGAGTCTAAGGG
>APFE030549395.1:30737-48821 GCA_000404065.3 Pinus taeda | reverse complement strand
AGGTGGAGGTGGAACTTGCTTTTTGATGAGGAGTCCTCTGAGATTTGGTAGTCCAAGTTTGCCAAATCCTGCCACTCCAATTCTCTCTGAGGGGCATTTAGGGGAGCAACATTGAGGGCCACCGGTGCAACTGGAGTCTCCATGGTTACTTGGATTCTGTTTTGTAAATAAACTGCTGTTTCTTAGACTGGGAAATAGTAAAGAGCACTGCCTGAGTAAAGACGTGAAATTGAAAAATGAAGGGTAACAGGGCAAGTTTACAGCAATTGAAATACTGTTTCAGTTACTTGAGAAGGAAAATATTAGTCTTTAACAGACCTTTCTTAACAATTGAGTGTAGGTTCCGGGTTTTAGTTCACGACTGCGCGAACGAAGAATGTAGGTTTTTCACTGAAATTTTAGTCCAAATAGGCTCGGCTAACAAATTTCGACCGTTAACTTTTCAAGAGGGAGCTGGGTGCAGGTAATTTTCTGGTGAATTATGCGTTTTTTGTGCTCTAAACGAGTTTTTTGTTATTAAAGAGAAAAACCAGGTTTGGAGAAGACTTGTATGGAGAAATACCTGGTAAATCGATGGGTCGGGTCACGAATGCAGGTGGGTAGGCGCGCGGAGGTCTCCTGGTCCATTCTGAGCAATTTGGTGAAAATGGTCGTAAAATGCATGCAGAGAGCGAAATAGTAGTTTTTTGCAAAAGTGCGAAAAGAACACGAATTTTGACAAAATATGGCCTTTTTGGGTCATTCGCGCCTTTTTTGGATGACGTCAGCATGACAACGCCCGGTGGGTCCGGGTTGGATGACGTCAGCATGATGTCATCAGGTGACATGCCGACCTATGACTGGTCCATGGGGGTGGTGAGGTGGCAGACAGGTGGAGCGATGGTGGACAGGGCGCGCGGTCGTGGTGCTGACGCAGGCAGCGAGGGGGCGCTGACGTCGACAGACAGGTGGCGCAATATCGAGCAGCCTCTGCTACGGAAAGGAATCTGTCAGAGGGGGCTCCGATGCGATTTGGGGGCGACGCGTGGACCCGGCCTAACGTCAACGTCTGACAGATTTCGGACAATATCGTCCGGACGTCGGGGCTGGTCCGATATCCACATCAACCGTCGGATGAAAAGGCCTCGATCGGACGGTCGACGGACCATTGACTTGCACGGGTGATATGGTCATTGGGCGAGGATTAAAATAATATATTCCATGGTATTTGCACCCGGCGGGACCCTTAGGAAATTTTAATGAATTTTCAATGGTTTGTAATGTATTTTTACAACGGTCGATAAAGCTCCGAAACTTTAGAAAAATGGGTTTTTGATGCAATTTCTTTTGCAAAGTCGCATATGCCTCGGAACTTTGGATAAATGGTTTTTTTTTTTTTCGCATATAAAGCTCACAAAGGCCTCCAAACTTAGGATAAGGCAAACAAAATGGGTTTTCAGGGTAATTTTGCCTTTTAGGTGGGTTAGAGGGTGCAAAATGGTTTTTTCAAGGTTTTTAGGGCAAATGAAGGGTTAGCTAGGTAGAATGAGTTTTGATGGAGACAAAAAGGTAGGGCTTGGGTTCTTGAGCTAACCAGGTGTTAATTCAATTCCCTAGTAGTGAATCATATTGCTATAATGCCAAGGGGGGAATTATTTATAGAATGCTTAGGATTTACACACCATGGTGTTATAATAGTAGGGAAAGGGAAACATAGGGAGCTAGATAATAAAAGTTAGAGGTTAATATGGAGGGAGAAGGTGAATGAAGAGTGATATTACTAAGTTTTCTTGAAAATAACTTAGTTTAGAGAGTAGATCAAAATGAAAAGAACTTTGCACAAGAAATGTGGCTTTTAAAGGCCATAAGAACCAACATAAAACCTTGAATCTCTCTTATAAACACACCTTGTGAAGGGAGGTTAGTAATGAGTGATGAATCAGGAAAAACGGGAAGTTAGACATGCTTCATTATGTTGTTTTCCTTGTACTTGATTAGCAAAATTCAGCTTGGAAGGAACACCACTTCTGCAACCCCATCTACCTACCCAACTATTTTGCCTAGCATTTTTTGTTTCTTCTTGGAGGGTGCACTTGGACTTGCAGACCCTTTTATGTGCCTTTTCTTTTCCATTGGCTTTTTCCTTTGATTTCCTATCTAGTACTACCCTTATTTCTTCCAAGGCCCCAGATTAAGCAGTTGGGAACCTTAGTTTCTCTGCCTAACTACTGATCTGCCAAGATTAAACAGTTTGGACAGATTTCTTTCTCTATTCTACGACAGAAAAATTGAAACATGGCATGATCTAGATTTAGACTTTTGGACCATCCATCAAAATTTAATAGACATGAAGGCATGTACACACCTTGCCTTTCCTTGGAAATATGGGATCTTTGAATCAGCAAAGCAGAGCATATTTGGCATTTGAGTCTGCCAATCATGAAATATGAAACCTATTGGTATAGGTATCCAACACCTTGAACCCAATACTTGGGGTCAACACTTTGGACCAAATGCCATAGACCAATACCAAAATACCATGGACCAAATACCACGGACCAAAACTTAGTTTTCTGACATGTACATGCCTTTCCTTCTGTGAACCTACGTGTGTACGTGTACATGCCTTTTGTTCTGCTAACCCACGTGTATATGCACTTTCATCAAGATTAACCTGCGTGTACCTCTATCTTGACTTGTTTCCCTATGATCTATTGTCTGAGTGAGTTGCCATCAAGGACAACGCATGTATCATACCTCTGAGTGAGTTGCCATCAAGGACAACACCTCATAATGCCAACAAAAAACCCCTCTATGAGGGGAAAACCCAACAAAATCTCTTCTTATAAATCAAATCAAAGTGAGACATCCAAGTTCCATGACCATAGAATAACTTCCACCTCTAGATGGCAATTCAAACCTTCCATTCTTCTTAACAAATTCATCATCAAAATATTAGCAACAAGAGAAGTACCAAGGCAAAATTTTCGCATATTGATGTGTGTCCAAATGAGCTCATATCATCTTCTATTTATATTGTCCAAAGGTGTGCGAAAAAACATGTTCATTGGGGTAGGGTCGACTTGTCATGTAGGCCAACTTGGCATCTAGAGAGGTTTTTGACCCAAAATTACATATTAAAAATTATTTTTCTTTTTTCTTTTCAAGAGGTCCAAATAGGACTTTGATTCTTTGACTTAAAAAACCCTAGAAAGCATGAAGAACATATTTATTTAATAATAATAATATAAATTCTTTTGAGCATGAAACTCACGCATGACAAATATTTTTCTTTTTCTCTAGGTTTTTTCTTATTTTTTCTTTTTACATAAAATACATAAAGGTACAATTTTGAACACTGAAACTAGTTACATCTTTCAACAATATGCTACCGACTTACGACATTCTCACTTCTAGTGCAATTGCTCGTTATTAAACTTCAAGGTCATAAAACTCCAACACACTCAAACCAGGTGACTTATCCATTAGGCCCCATGCTAAACTGCAATGAACCCAACAATCAGAAAGACCATTGATAGAAAAATAGTGTGCATATAAAATACTATCATAGCATATTTCTTTTACCTGCTCAATTCCATCTACAGCAGAGGCAAACTTGGATTTCTAAATTCCCTGCAAAAATAAAACATTGCAAACAAGGACTTGTTGAAAAGTGTGAATGGAACAGCAAGATGCGCCAGTGGTTAAAACATCTACATCATAGTATTATAAAAATCATTCCATTCAAAAAACTATGCATTATAACATAAGGTTAAAATCATTGATCTGAAAACTAAATTTAGAGGCAGAATGAGAAGTCTCATTGCCTTCATGACAATTTGTTTTGAGACGATACAAAGCAATTATGAAGGGTTGCACCAAGAAGTGGCTTTGATTACTTGTCTTCATTCAAAAAATGAAATATTCGAGGGTCATTCATTGACATACTTTTGTCATTACTCAATATATCATTATCAGTTTATCTTATAATCCAATGTTGAAAATCTAGTTTCGAAGGTGATTCTGCATTGGTCAAGTGCCATGACATGCATAAAATCACCAGAATTTCTCTCACAACAATTATTTAGTTATTTCCTAAATTTAGATCTCAGCCATAAAATTATTAATTTAATCATTGACTTTATTAGCCAATTTTTTTTAACTAAAATGATCAATTTGATATTATATCCTGAACGTAGATCTCAAATGTGGAGATGCAATATCAACCCTCCATCACTTTGGAGATTAGGTCAAAACATTATAAAAGACAGAATAGGTTGTTGGAGAGGTAGATCAATTGGCACAAGAACTAGGCATTTAGTTGGAGCAGAGGGTCGAATTGACAGCAAAGTGAGGAGCAGTGAATAGACTAATTTTAGGAGAAGCAAGAAGGAAAGGAGGTTGAATTACCCAAGTCGTATAGGTCAATTCTATAGGGGGGGGAACTAGGAAAATTTGATAGGACCAAATTAACTGGGTTGTACCAGGAAAAATTGTTGGTTCGATTTGGCAGAGCCATATAAGCTGATTTTAGTTTGGCCATAAAGGGAAAATTGTGTTGGGGTAGTACAGCAAGTTGCCTAGGTCAAAGAAGCTACGTAGAACTAGGCCATACAAGGAAATTCTTGAAGTAAATTTGTTGTTGTAAATTGTTGTAGTGTACTTGTTGCAATAATTTTTTTCAAGTTGAATAAGAAGCCCAAATTTGTTGGTTTTCTCCACATTGGGGTTTCCTGAGTAAAACTATGTCAAACAATTTTTTTGTGTCTAGTTTTATGTTTATTTATTTTTGTTGTGCATATTGAGTTAGGAACCCAGTGTACTTCTTAACACAAAATTTAGATCTAAAAAATTAATTGTATTTATGTTATGGGTATAATTTTATTGCACATTAAATCTGACCTATATTCAAGAAAACCTACCATGGTATTAGAGCAGTAGTCTCTAAGTACAAAACCAAGGGCATTTGACATAGATACCAGTTCAAGAAATTGCAAGCCTTCTACAATAAATTGTTTAAGGGTTTAGTCTATCTTGGCTACTAGTGTTCACTATGAAGACAGATTGGAAGGGTCCTCAAATTATCTTCAATGGAGGGTTCGAATCACAGTTGTCCTCAAGGAAAAAAAAGTTGTGGAGCTTTGTAAACACCACAGTTGTTCCACCAATTTCAAATCCAATTGTCCCATACCTACATGATGTAAAAGAAGCAAGGGTGTAGAGGATAATTCTGAATGGAGTCAAAGACCACCTTATTCCACATTTGTCCGAAAAAAGACAGCGAAAGAAATGTGGGATGCGCTCACCAAGTTGTACTAGAGTGACTATCAAAGTCAAGAGATGGTACTGAGGGACCAGCTACACAGCACAAGGATTTTCAAAGGTGAGGGCATAGCATCTTTTTGACCAATATCACTCAATTACGAGATGAGATGGAGGTTGTAGGAGAAATAATACCTAAACCAAAACTAGTGTGTATAGCTTTGAATGGCTTTATGAACAATCGGATGTGTTCATCAAATGCATCACGGGTCAAGAGCACCTTCCCACTTGGGAAAGAATCAATTTCATTCAAAAAGAGATCAAAGAAAGGGCTCAACCTGATGACTAGAACAAATTTGAGGAGGATGCAGTTATTTCCCTAGTTGGTAAGGGCAAGATGAGGGTAAAGAAAGGGCCAAATTATGGGTCGACTTATAAGGGAGAGAAGAATAAGGACCCTAGCAAGATAAAGTGTTTTGCTTTTCATCAGCCAGGACACTTCGTCATCGAATGCACTAACAAGAAAAGGGTCAGCTAAAGAAGAAGGTTGTTGCTACAATGGAAGTGGATGAATTTGCAACCAGATTTGAAAATGAGTTTTCACTCATTGTTTGTCTCTAGAGTTCAGTAGCCAACAACGTGTGGTATATTGACAGTGAGGCTTCTTACCACATGAGGAGAGTGAAGTACCTCACTAGTCTGAAGGAGACAGAAATGGACTTCTACATAGGACTTGGGAGCAATCCCAAGTACAAGGTAGCTAGAGTTGGCACTGTCAAGTTTCAGAGGGAGCCTAGTAAACCCTTGCTGGTGGAAGATGTATTGTATGTTATGAGAATGACCAAAAAAAAAAAAAATTGTTACTATTGTTACATTGTGGCCTTTGAGGATGATACGATATACATTCATCTTAAAGATTCCAAGATAGCCATGGTGATAGAAGTCAGAAAACATAATCTATTTAGACTTTAGTTCGAGTTTGCACAAGCATTGGTAGGTAGCAACCAAGAGTTGGGTGAGTTGTGGCGCAAGAGAATGGTTCATTTGCACCATCAAGCATTGAATGTGCTCAAGGAGACTGTGAAAACACTGCCAAAGTTCTAGGTCGAGTAGCGTGATTTGTGCAAGGGTTGTGCACTGGGATAGTATGCCAAGGCCCCCTTTTCGAGTAGTGATACTAGGTCCAAGAGAAATTTCGACCTAATTAACTCAAATGCTTGTGGGCCCATGTCATAAGTATCCTTAAGTGGATACCATTATTACATGGCCTTCATAGATGACTTCTACAAGAAGATTTGGGTATACTTCATGAAGAAGAAGGATGATGTTTTTTGTTGGTTTAAAGAATTTAAAGCCCTTGTAGAAAACCAAATTGGGAGAAAGATCAAGAGACTCAAGTCCAACAATGGAGGCGAGTCCACCTTAAATATGAACTTTTGTGTGCATGAGGGTATCAAAAAAGCCTTGAAAACCCCATACAACACTCAACAAAATACTCATGTTATGGTGGAAGAGAATTATTCCGTCATGAAGAATAGTGTCTGGGAGGTTGTTGTTGAGGAGAGTGTAACTAGGTTTGGTTTTCACCACAAGTTGTAATTATGATTTTATAATGAAGAAACAAATGTTTATTGTATTCCTTGCATCATGGTTTTCATGAGAAAGAAGTGTTTTACTTAGGTCAAAGACTTCTTCTTGATGTATTTAGGATTTATGAATATCATTACAAAATATTATGTTACACAAGTAAAACCCATACTCCAAGACGTTGTCACTATCTTTCTCAGCTAAACAAACAAAACAGTCTCCATATGGACATGTCAGCCCAACCCAAGGATCTTATGTCGGCATACGAGTTATCAAATGAGCCACTATAAGTATGTAAGTGATCTCGCTCCAAAAGGACAAGAAGAAATTCGATATCTCTACGAATCTCACAAGTAGGCCGAGTTATCGAATGAGCCACTATAAGTATGAAAGTGATCTCGCTCCAAAAGGACAAGAAGAAATTTGATATCTCTACGAATCTCACAAGTAATGTGAAAACAATCGAATATGAACCATATCTATCACATGTTTCGGGTTAAAGTAATCTCTATTTCATCACAGTGACATGAAGAAAATTGTGAAATATATATATCTTTGTCTCGAGTTAAGACAACGTCTGTTTCATCACTACGAAGAAGATTTTCATCACAGTTTCAGGTATACTCTATCTCATTACGTGTGCAAATGAACCAGTCACTGTCTTAGGATAGTATCCATACAAGGAGATATATAAGAATGATTCTGTGATAAAGAAGGTCGGAGAAAGAGCATTCTTGTCAAGCAAGAATCTTGAACTGTGGGATATATTGCGAAGGAGGAGAACGTGACAATGTTAAGGTTTCAGAGGTCAAGATTCCCCAGTACTACGATAGCTAGAAGGAGAAGGATCTCAGAGGTATGCAAGAAGAATGACTATGCAGAATCTATGAGATAGTGACAAGTGTCTTGGAAGTAAGCCTGGGTCAAGCAGTTTTGTTAAGGGTCTTGGTATTCGTCAATTAGATATCTATAAGAAGAGATTTAAGGGTTTTCCTCTCAAGAGGATAGGTTTTGCCCTGGCTTGAATCCTACATCTTGTGTACATGTATTTTGTTGATTTTCTTGTTTTGATAACTGTTTCATGATTGAAGAACAAGAAAATATAAAGAATTTAACTAAAGAAAATAAAAGACATCACCGACAGTTGTCAACGACGATGTAAGAATCATTAAAATAATTTTCCCTAGATTCTTCAACATGGTATCGAAGCTATGGTAAGTACAAGGCATAAATAAGATCAACTCATCATTATAATTTAAGTGACACTTATGCAGCTTGAAGGCTATCCTCAGTGTTGATTTTGTCTACATGGATTGGTGAAGTATTACCTCAGTCCAGTAACATATACCAACTCGGTGCACAATTGAGAAATTTTGGAGTTAGCCTCATTATACAAAGGCTTGTTGAAATGTGCAACAAGAAATGCTAAAAATAGAAGATGCTAAAAATATCACTACTATAAATAGTCGGGCTATAAATAGCAGTTCAGTGATTGGAGATCCTAGCTACAATGGGTGAAAAGTGAAAGTGTTAAAAATAGCTTTTCTAAAAATAGCATTTTGGGATCCCTTCCTATTTTAGTCAGTCCCTGGACTAAACATAGGAAGTAAAATTCGAATTTGATAATAACAGTAGTTTGTAAATTGATTAATTAATTCATCTTGAGTTAATTAGTTAAGGAATTATGAACTTGAAGTCTATGTGAGGACATGCAACAGTTTCTCCTTTGGTTGAGGGATTTATCCATCAGTTAAAGAGATAAGAGTGAGTTGTAGTTAGTTGGCTCAATTAACTGAGTCAAGTCCAGTTAGATTAATTTAACAGTATGTTAAATTAAGGAGAGTTTAGTTAGTTAATGCTTGCATGCATGTAACTATTGTATTTCAGATAACTGAAGATTCACTCATGGATAACTCATGCATGTCAGTTCAGTCAGAGACCCAGTTGAGATCAGATGGAGGGACAGTGTACTATCAGTTGCTAGGATATTCCTTGGTGAATATTCCTTGCATGCAGAAGGAATATTATTCCTTAAGGATTGCGCAGTTAGACCTGAGGTTACAGTGAGTGTGATGAGGCCAATTCACACATGTGATATCATTGGACCCCAATCAAAATTACGCAAGGAAGTAGGAGGCTTGGAGGGCTTGAGGAAGATATATTCTATGTCTATTGAGTCTGTGAGATGTATTGTTTGATTGTAGAGAGAGCAGGATAGCTTAAGAGCTGATTCTTTTTGTAACTTGAACAAGATTTCCACTTGTATGATAATACAAAGTTGGGGTTTTATGTTGTGCTTTCCCCAACATTATATCTTCTGTGTTATGGTTGATTACTTCTCATTCTCAGTTATATCTTTTCATGCTTGATGTTGCTCATGTTTGATTAAGCTTCCACTCAATTGTTTGTAGAAGTAGATCAAGTGTTTTTCTTTAGTACATTGCATTAGCAGGTGATCTACAAGTGGGAATTTCTACATGGTATCAGATCTAGCTGATTTGTAGAAAAAAATTACATGGTATTAGAGCAAAGGTGATCAAGGAAGAACAATATACAAGTAGGATAAGTTCGAAGTTTGGTTTCTGAATATTGAATTGAGTTCTTATCACATCTATTTCACCGATGACGTTCAGTGGTTTAAGACTCGAATATGCCCTTGATGGCAGTTTGAATTATATAACCTGGAAGGATTGCATGGAGGCAATGCTAGAAGATAACGGTCTAAAGGACTTCATTGATCAAGAAGTTCAGAAGCCAACTGATGCTACTCAACTGGCAGAATGGAAAAAGTGTGTGGCTAGAGCAAGGAGAATCCTCTTGGAGGGAGTTCGAGATCACATTGTCTCGAGCCTCCATGGGAAGGAGACTCTATTTTCGATGTGGAAAACATTGAAAGATCTTTATCAGAATAACAACGATCAGAGGAAGTTGGCACTGAAAGATAAACTTAGAAAGATAAAGTGTGAGAAGGGCAACACAATCTCTACGTTCCTGAACAAGCTCACCACCTGCAGGGATGAGCTTGGAAGCGTAGGGATCATGACAGCTGATGATGACATGGTGAGTCTTGCACTCCTCAGTATTCCTAAGAGCTAGAATAGCTACCAGGACTTGGTCAATGGAAGAGAGAAACTGCCAGATTGGGAACGACTTTGGTTGGATCTGATGCAGGAGGAGATAAGGTGAAACACCAGGGATGGATCTTCATCAAAACAAGATGATGAAGAAAATATAGCTTTAGGGAGTAAAGCTAAGAAAGGGAAAGGGAAGGTGTCCCAATCCAAATCTTCTCATGGTGGGAAGAAGGTTAAAAAGTCGAAAGTGAGATGCTTTCACTATCATGAATTGGGCCATTATGCAATGAAATTTCCACAAAAGAAATCCAAGAAGGGTTCCTCAAAGGGATCTGAGGGTGATGCACTAGCTTCAGAGTTTGAGCTGGATTTCTCGCTCATCGCATGCATGGTTTCATCCATGGTGGAATGCGTTTGGTACCTGTACAGTGGAGCTTCTTTCCACATGTCGAGTAACGAATATTTTCAGTACATTGGAGGAGAAGGATCTCCAGATGCGGATTGAGATAGGCGATGATGGAAAATATTGTGTCTCTAGTGAAAGTACAGTTGTGTTTCAGAGGGAGCATGGTGCTCCTCTCACTCTATCTGTTGTTAAGTATGTACTAGGTTTGAAAAAGAATATTGTGTCTATTGCTATGCTAGAAAATAAATGCTACGATGTAGTATTTAATAAAGGAAAAGTTTTCTTGAGGCATATCAACACCAGACAAACCAAGTGAATTGCAATTCAAGTAAAGAATCTCTACAAGCTAGAGGTAGATGACTGTGTTGCACTGAGTTCCAAAGCAGAGGTGGTGCAAAGCCAAGAATTTGGTGAGCTATGGCATAGGAGACTAGGCGGCTTGCATCACAGGGCCTTGAAGATCATGCAGAAAATTTATATTGGCTTACCCAAGGGAAAACTGGAGCAAACAGATACATGCAAAGGATGCACCCTGGGTAAGTATGCAAAAGCTTCCTTTCAGGATCGGGATAGTAGAGCTGGAGAAATCCTGGAGCAAGTTCACTCAGATGTATGTGGACCAATCTCTACAGCCTCCACCACTAAACAAAGGTACTATGTTATTATTATTGATGATTTTTCTCGTAGATGCTGGATCTACTTTATGCAAAAGAAGGATCAGACCTTCTTGAGTTTTTGTGAGTTTAAAGCCTTGCAGAGAAAGAATCAGGAAAGAAAGTAAAAGCCTTGTGTAGCGACAATGGTGGAGAGTATGTTTCCCAATTGTTTAAAGACTTCTGTGCAGTAGAAGGAATTAAACGGGAACTGACGACACCTCATAACCCACAACAGTTTGGGGTGGCCGAAAGGAAGAATAGATCTATTGTGGGAGCAACTCGAGCAATATTGCATGACCAAAGCCTACCACTTCATCTATGGGTTGTGGCATGCAATACAGCAGTGTACCTTCAGAACAGAAGTCCTCATCATATTTTGGGGATGAAGACACCTATGAAGGCTTTTTCGGGGAAGTGACCAGATGTGAGTCACTTTCGCATTTTTGGATCACCAATTTTCTGTCATGTGACCAAAGATGCTCGGAAGAAGCTAGACCCAACAACTGAGTTGGGGATACTTGTGGGGTACACAGATACACCCCACAACTATCGTGTGTTTCTTCCTACCAGTCATAGGACCGTAGTACGCAGGGATTTGAAGTTCAACAAGCAGAGAGCCATGCAAGTGTCACTTGAGAGGGAGCTCAAGTTGCATGGTGATGAGGAACTTTTAGTTCCAAACGAGGAGGATCCTCCTCATGATGTGGATCAGCCATATGTAGAGGATCTAGTAGTGGAGACCACCACTCCTAGAGAGTCTTCCAGAGATGGGTGGAAACACTCGCAGGAAATTGACAGATTGATGCTAGATGTGAGAAAGAATGTGGGGCAACCATTCTCTCAACGCAGACAGAGGAGATCTCCCTAAAGATACATTGGTTACATGGCCCTGGTTGGGAGTGTGTAGCAACCGAACCTTCTTCTTTTCAGGAGGCAGTGTGGCAACCAGGCTAGGTTGATGCAATGGTAGAAGAGTATGATTCTATCATGTGGAACAGTGTGTGGGATGTTGTCCCTAGACCTAGGGACAAGTCAGTGGTTAGTTCCCGATGGCTTTACAAGGTAAATCAGACAGCTAATGGTAGTGTTGAGAAACACAAGGCAAGGTTTTTTGCCCGAGGTTTCCCACAGGTTGAGGGGATCGACTACAATGAGACCTTTTCTCCCATAGCAAGGTACTCATCTATCATATCGATGCTAACTCTATCAGCTTAGATGGATGTGAAGACGACGTTCCTCAATGGTAAGATTGAGGAAGAGGTATAAATTGAGCAGACCGAAGGATTTGAGACCTTCGATCATGAGTTGCATGTTTGCTTACTCAAGCGAGCACTGTATGGGCTGAAGCAAGCACATCATGCTTGGTATACCAGGATCGACAGCTATTTCACCGGGTTGGGCTTCACCAAGAGTGAAGCAGATGTGAACCTTTACCCCATCATGGTAGAAGGTAATTCATTGATTATCGTACTTTATGTCGATGATCTGATTTTGACAGGTAATGATCAGCTAATCAAATCTTGCAAGGAGGACCCTGCAAGAGAGTTTGAGGTGAAGGAAATGAGCCTCATGCACTAATTTCTAGGCATGGAAGTGTGGCAGAAAGATGGAAAAGTATTTGTGTCTCAAGGCAAGTATGCCAATGAGATACTCAGGCGCTTTCACATGGAGAAGTGCAAACCCATGCAGACTCCTCTAGCTGGGAACTGGAGGAAGGAGGATGCTACTTCAGGTGAGGTAGTAGCTGCTACTATTTATCGACAACTGGTGGGTTCACTTATGTATTTGGTGAACACACGACCCGACTTATGCTTTGCGGTGAACTAGCTAAGTCAAGCTATGGTTCAGTGTACCAAGCTGTTTTGGAAGGCAACGAAGCATGTGCTGAGATATCTCAGAGGCACTACACAATACGGATTATGGTATAGACAGATAGAGGGAGTAAAGCTACAAGGCATCAGAGATGCAGATTAGGCTGGTAGTCCATCAGACTGGAAGAGCAATTCTGGAGGAATCTTCAACCTTGGTTCAGCTACAGTTTCTTGGTATAACAGGAAACAGAGATCAGTTGCACTTAGCTCAGCAGAGGCTGAATACATGGCTGCCAGTCAGGCACCATGCGAGGCCATTTGGATGCGAAAGATTCTACTGGGATTGTTTGGTCAGATTATGGATCCTATAGTGATATACTATGATAATCAGAGTTGCATAAAACTCTCTAAAAATCCAACGTTTCATGACAGGTCCAACAAAATAGATATCTGTTACCATCATCTATGGTACTGTGTGGTTAAGAGGATCATGATGTTGCAGTATGTTTCGACCGAGGAGCAGGATGCGGATATTTTGACTAAGGCATTGTCAAAATGCAAGTTCAAGTTCCATAGAGACAGGATTGGGGTTATTGATAATCCCTTTCTTGTTGAGAGGGAGTGTTGAAATGTGCAATAAGAAATGCTAAAAATAGCACTGCTATAAATAGCAGTTCAACCATTGGAGATCCTAGCTACAATGGGTGAAAAGTGAAAGTGCTAAAAATAGCTTTTCTAAAAATAGCATTTCGAGATCCCTTCTTCTTTTAGTCAGTCCCTGGACTAAACATAGGAAGTAAAATTCGCATTTGATATTAACAACAGTTTTTAAATTGATTAATTAATTCATCTTGAGTTAATTAGTTAAGGAAATATGAACTTGAAGTCTATGTGAGGACATGCAACAATTTCTCCTCTGATTGAGGGATTTATCCATCAGTTAAATAGATAAGAGTGAGTTGTACTATTGAGTTGTAATTAGTTGGCTCAATTAACTGAGTCAAGTCCAATTAGATTAATTTAATAGTTTGTTAAATTAATGAGATTTCAGTTAGTTAGTGTTTTCATGCATGTAACTATTGTATTTCAGATAACTGAAGATTCATTCATGGATAACTCATGCATGTCAGTTTAGTCAGAGACCTCGTTGAGATCAGATGGAGGGACAATGTACTATCAGTTGCTAGGATATTCCTTGGTGAATATTCCTTGCATGCAGAAGGAATATTATTCCTTGAGGATTGCGTAGTTGGACCTGAGGTTACAGTGAGTGTGATGAGGCCAATTCACACATGTGATATCATTGGACCCAATCAAAACTACGCAAGGAAATAGGAGGCTTGGAGAGCTTGAGGAAGATATATTCTATGTCTATTGAGTCTGTGAGCTATATTGTTTGATTGCAGAGAGAGCAAGATAGCCTTGAGAGCTGATTCTTTTTGTAACTTAAACAAGATTTCCACTTGTATGATAATACAGAGTTGGGGTTTTATGTTGGTGCTTTCCCCAATGTTATATCTTCTGTGTTATGGTTGATTACTTCTCATTCTCAGTTATATCTGTTCATGCTTTATGTTGCTCATGTTCGATTAAGCTTCTGCTCAATTGTTTGTAGAAGTAGATCAAGTGTTTTGCTTTAATACATTGCATTACCAGGTGATCACCTGTGGGAAAATCTACAAGGATCTCGAATAAGTAGATCTCGCAATCTCCGAAGGAATTTGTTCATCAATGGATAATATAATAAGGATCTCGGTGCATGCCTACTATACGCAATATTTGTTTCGACATATTAAAAAAATGTAACATATCCATCATAATGAATATCTAAATGTAGGAATTAAATCACAGTCATGATAAAAGGATCTCATAACTTATCTTGTCTCGGCAGTCTGAATGCATAACTATAATCACAGGCAGCAGAGAGACATACAAGAATCAGTCTTCAAGGGAATCAAAGCAAGTTGAAGACCTACATCAAAGACTGATGAATCAGTCTACAATAATATACAACAACAGGAGGCCTTTGTTTATATAATCAAGAAGTACACAACTCTCGATTAGAAGAAGGATCTCCACAATACAGTCTTGGTAATTCCATGATGTAGTTTAGTGTTAAAATATGATGTATAGTCATGCACAGGAACCACAATTCAATAATCAATGGAAGGTATCAGTATCTCAGTGCCACCCACAATTCGAAGGCATACCTTTATAAATTAATACCATGGAATGTCACAAGGATGTGTCAACACAGCCACATCATATAGCGATATCACTTCACAAGAAGAACAAGTTCCACATCTTGGACAGGCATCATAACAGTGCTCCCAAAGTTCTTAATCTTGATATCATATCTCAACATCTTATAAAAGCAATAGTGCTTGGTGCTGAACAGTGCAAGAAAGTTTCAAAGGAAGTCTTGGAACTCAGTTGTACTAGGCAGCTCAAACAAGAATCTCACTGAAGAAGATCATTCAAGAAGGCATCAAGGTGACGATTTTATCCTCATGTGCGAACTAAGTATCTTTCTTTTTATAAACAAGTTTGATCCAATGACTTCATCGATTGAGTCATTGAAATTCCTTGCATAAGAAAGAAGGATAGATATAGTCCCAGAAGAAACTCATTGATGTCTGCGTCTCTAAATGTTAAACATTGTTTAAGGGCATCAAGATGCTCATAGGAGTCGTATGAAATCACTCAAAGATCCTTGCATGAAATAAGGAGGATTGTGATTTTCATAATCCTCATAGATAAGAAGAACTTAGTAAACATGTCAAGGGCTCCTTTGAATTCATGGAAAAGAACTCTTAAGGTCCTCTCATCCCTATGTAACAAGAAAGGAGACACAAAAAGGGATATATGAAAGAAAAAAAAATGATATACGCTCTAAAATGTAGTAAAGAAGCTCATATCACTAGAAAGATGGAGGAAGTTGAAGAAAAAGTCCAAGGAAAGAGGGAGAAACAAATCTCCACTACAATTAAAATGGTCTCCCTCGCGAAAGGGGTCCTATCATAAGCCCCCAAATCTTGTGTTATAAGATATGATAATGATAATAAGATGCATCATGTCATCATGAAAGTATTAGAGACAAGAGCTCGTGACATCACCATGGGAATCATGAAGGACAATATCCATGACAGACAAAGATGAAGGACATAACTCTTGGGAACCTCAGTGGACATCAAAGGAAAGGAAGAAGTCATCTAAGACAAGGCTCATCATACATCAAGTCAAAAAGGAAACTTCTGCCAGTTGGGGAAATATAAGATCCTCAAGATTCTCTGATGGAATCTTCACTAGAAGATTCATTGATCCAAGGATGAAGCAAGTGTTTCAATAGAAACTCCAACATGCGAGGTTCATGAATAATGACATGATGACATAAAGCAGATCAAGGGATTGAATATCTCTTCAATCAAGGAAGTTGTTGGATGAAGCCTCGATGATCTAAAGTTAAAAATAAGATATGTATGCTTGTGTTTAATATTAAGATGACATATCATATGGTTGCGGGTATCATAGATCATCACTTCTATCTTGAGAAGCATGATCAAGACAAAAAGGATCTCCTCCTCTGAAAGGATGCAAGAATACATAAGACACATTAGATGAAATCAACATAATATGTCATCATATGAAGAGGTGATTGATCACGTCTAAGAAACTCTGATTAAAAGCACTTGGGAATGGAATGTGTAAGGAAGGAAGAGATCATGAGATATGAAACCCTGATGAAGGAAATCAACATCCAAAATATCAAGAAGACTTGACTAGAAAATATCCCATAAATATATAAAGAATCTGATGGAAAAGATGTAGAACCTTGACAATGGATATCTTTGGGAGATGTTTCAACATGAATACAGGATGTTGATACCTACAGAAAGATGTCATGATGAAGAGCCACCTAGTATGATATGATTTGATTTAATGATATATTTTGATTTCTTAAATAATATATGGATAAGTTCATGCAAGGCTACTTACAAGTACAACTAGCATTCATGTGATGATTGGAAGAAGCATGATGAGAAAGAAGTAGTCATATGACGAAGGTTCTAGATATGAAGAAGGCCAGTTTCCATGAAGAACGGAATGACATGATGAACTAAGGAGGAAAGTGATTGATGATTGTTGCCCTACAAGAAAGAAGCTCAACTAATTTTCATGACATCAAGGAGAAAAGTTGCTCTAGAAGGACCCACGAAGAAGAAGTTGTTGATGTATAGAAGAGTTTGTAGCTAAGAGGGAGCTTGGATTAGATCACCCCCAACTACAAAGGAGTGACAGTGGTGTTTTTCTATTTCATGTGTCATGCATTAGACCAAGACTAACAGTCGTAAGTCTAGGTGAAGGCCATGGATGGAAATAAAGACACATGATAGACACAACATTCTTGTCTTCAATTGGGAAGAAAGAATGGGAGGATTAGGTAATAATCTCGCATCTGATACTCTTTGAGGATGTGTAGGGCATCCACGACAAGAGTAGGCAAGAGGGTCGATATTCTTTGAGGGCAGGAACCAAAGACAAGAATAGTCCTAGAAGGTCATACTCAGCGAACACCCAGGTGGGTATGTTCCTTGAGAGACAATCACTAAGGTTTCTATAAGTCATTAGTCTCGCCAACATTATGCTCTGATCTATTGAGAGATGGAGTTGTTAGTCAAGGCCTTGCTATGTGACAATGTTGGTTATAATGATGCTATACAAATGGATTACTAGTCCGACTCTTATTAATAGATGTCTTCTATATTGAGAATAACCATGTACCATGTATGAAAACCTCCCTAGTTAAGAGGGAGTGTTGAAAAAAGTGTAACTACGTTTGGTTTTCACCACAAGTTGTAATTATGATTTTATAATGAAGAAACAAATGTTTATTGTATTCCTTGCATCATGGGTTTCATGAGCAAGAAGTATTTTACTTAGGTCAAAGACCACCTTCTTGATGTCTTTAGGATTTATGAATATAATTACAAAATGTTATGTTACACAGGTAAAACCCATACTCCAAGACGTTGTCACTATCTCTCTTAGCTAAATGAACAAAACAGTCTCCATATGGATATATCGGCCCGGCCCAAGGATCTTATGTGAGCCTACAAGTTATCACATGAGCCACTATAATTATGTAAGTGATCTCACTCCAAAAGGACAGGAAGAAAAATTTGATAAATCTACGAATCTCACAAGTGATGTGAAAGCAATCGAATATGAACCATATCTATCACACATTTTGAGTTAAAGTAATCTTTGTTTCATCACAGTGATATGAAGAAAATTGTGAAATATATATA
>APFE030549395.1:0-28850 GCA_000404065.3 Pinus taeda | reverse complement strand
TAAGCTTTTGCTCTCTGCAACTCAGTTGCATGTGAAGTGTCTGCAACTGTTTTCATATGATGTAACTCATTGAGTTCATTCTGCAACTTCTTGATTTCTCTTATCTGAATAGACAAGTTCTGAACAACTTCACTAAGTTGTTCAGCTCCTTCTGCGGCACCTGTAGTTGAGGTTGTGGCTGAAGTAGAAACCCTGGTTATAGGGATCACTGCAAGGGGTACTATATCCATTGGAGTTTGAGCTCCTTTGACAGCTTCCTCTTTCTCCTCGACTAGTTTCTCCATATGCTCCTCCATTTGTTTTATCTACAGGTTTTGTTCTATGATGAGCCTCATCATGTTAGACTTCTAAGTTTTTGTTTCTTCAATTTCTTTAGCCATTGGGTCCTCAGAAGATGACAATTTGAGTTGTTTCCTTAATGCTGCATCTTCATAATTTTTCTTTTTAATGAGTTCTTCTGCAGCATTTATGTTGGAGGGATCATATCCTATCTTTAGCACCAGATTTTCCAAAGATTGGATCTTGGTGTCCTTTGCCAATGAGGAGAATTTCTCCAACTTAAGTTGTGACTGTGTGTTGGCCAAGGTAACCTATGTTTTTTATAAACTCATGGCATTGTTAGTAAAGGTGGAAGAAATCATCTGCCCAGTTTGTTTGTGCATCTCAATTTGATCAATTGGATGCACATCCTTCACATTGAACTCAAAAAAATTATGCTTCTGATAGTGTGCAGCAGTTCTAGGCTGTGGAATTTGGGCTTGCAAGAAATCCATCTGCATTTTACCCTTCTCGGAGTAAAAGACTGAAAGAATTCTGGCCATAGAGCTAGAGGAATGTTTCCAGAACTGTGTGTAGGTGTTCAACTTCAACTCTTCATTCCTCCTTTTAATCTCACTGAAGACATGAAAATTGTATTCCTCCTTATCCTTTCGAATGCTTCCACTGGTTTGAATTACCTGTTGTTCCTGAGAAGTAGTGGAATGAGTTGGTGACTATGTAAACTGTCCACCAGACTATGTATAAATCATAGTCTCTCCAAGTCCATCCAATGTTGTCTTCTGAGGTTCATTTGTTGCACCAACAATCACAGAGATCCTAGGTCTCTTTTTCCTATGCACAATCCTAAAGCCCTGGTTGGATGCTTCAGTTGTAGGGGATGATTGTTCTTCCCTTCCTCTTTTAGCTGTATTTTCTTATGCAAGTGGAGTTTGTACATTTGATGTAGAAACTTCCTACTCTTCAGCCTCTTCGAGGGTGTTCTCTGTCCATTCCAACTAATTTTTATATTGCTCTATTTCAGGGTTGGTTGTGTAATGATATGCAATAAACTTGTTCTCCACCCTGAGTTTAGAAATCACTCCCATTGGGTCATAAGACCAAGTGAAACTAAGACCAAACTTCATCTCCTTTAATAACTTATCTGCTTCCTCTCCTGCTGCCCTGGTGTTACAGATGAATGGACCAACTTGGGCTTTCGGCTTGAATTGTGATTTCTTCTTTGCAACCACAAAGTGAACTTCATCTGCATTTAACCTCTACCTAATGTATTCCAATGCAAAGATTCTGATAGGGAGGTACTTGGGAAGTTTGTAGGGTGGAAGTTCACAACCAAAAACTCTAATTTATGTATAGTTTTGGTAACAATACCAATCCCCTGTTGTAGCTTGATCAACCAACTGTAATACTTTGACAATATCCTCATTGATTCTTGGCACTGGAGTGTTGCTCATAAGACTGATAGCTGGATGAATAAACAGTTCTATGAAGTGTTTATATGTAAACTCTTCCTTCTCCTTCATCCCTATTGAAGTCCAAAATATCATTAATTGTTGGTTTCCTTCCTCATCTAGCTTCTATAAGGTAGATGGAAATTTGTCTCCCTAATAATATATGAAAAGGTATACAAGTACTGAAGAATACTTGAATACTTCTTCAATATTAAGCTTGATAAATTACTCATGGATGGCTTCAACAAGTAAATGGCTGAAATAATAAATAACAGTGGGTTTGGAATCAGTAGAAAAGATGGACAAGAAACCAAGGATGGCTTCATTTACATATTGATCAGAGTTATAACCAAGTAGATAGGACAAAATAGTGGTGATTTGCTTGGTTTTATCAGGGAACATGGATGAGTCATAAGGAGGGTTTCTTTTAGGTAGAGGACTATCAATAGCTAGAAAAAGTTCAAGAGAATGGGATCTTTTAGTAAAATCTAGTTTTTGATAGGCTTCTATCAGGTTTTCATGGGGAAAAGGATGGGTTGGTTTAGTAGAAGGGGCTTGAAACATTTTTTCAATGGAGTCAGAATTGATTAAACAGAGGATTTCTCTTGTGGGTGAAATGATTGCTCTTTGGCTGCGATCATAAGATTCATGGCATTTCCTCACAAGTTCACGTGCTTTGTGTATCTGAGGGAAAATGTAGTGAGGAAGTTGGGAGACCTAGAGTCCTATTTCATATGTCTAATAAATTTGTTGATCTTCCATCCAGTAGTAAATTTCATATAAATCAAATTGAGAAAAAGTCTCAATGATTTTACAATCCCTGTCGACTAGGGAGTGTGATGGAAGTCAACATGTGGATGAATAAGAGGATTTGGGACCTTTGCAATTTCTTTTCCCTTAGGAGGAATTTTTCCAAATAAATTGCAGACTGAAAGTGATGAAAATGGGTCTGAAACAGAGTGATCACAGTAAAAACCGTATGACTGAAAAAGAGGCTAGTGGACCTAGATTTCGACTTTCTTCTGATCAGGACAAATAACTGGTTAATTGTCGAACCATGGTCGAGCTGTAAGGAGGCAAACTATTAGTGATCAATTTGGTTATAGAAATGTACTGTGTAACCGTTTTCATGGATAAATTGGGTTTATAATGGGAAAAAATGGAGCAGGGCTATTCAATGAACGGTGAAATTTTCATTAGTTATCCAAAAGATTAATTAACAGGTGTTTGAGCCATACATATCTTGGCAACGAAATTGAATGGATAACAGATAGGTGGCAGTTGATTGGATGGTAGAAGTGACATGGAGCGGATGTGGAACAGTGGTAAACGGTCACTTATAAACCACGTTTGGGAGTAACTTGAGGCAGTAAGTGGTGTTAGGATTTTAAGTCCCGAAACACTAAAGGGAAGGAAAGGTGGTTTAGGTCGTGTTTCCGAAACTGCCCATTTCGACCCCCTCCCCTTCCCCCCATCGATAAATTTTGGACGGGAGATAAGGGTCGAGAATGGATGTGGGCCATTGGATTTCGGGAGAGCATGCAAGATGAAAGATAAGGTGAGAGGGATTTAACACGTAAGGCAGAAGTGATGGTGGGGTCACAGCTTTAAGGCGGATGTGACAATTGTGTGTTATGGTGAATGAATGGGCGGATGAATGTGGGATATTTACAAAGTAATATTGGTGTTTTAAAATTCGTGGTTAATTAAAACACATCTTCGAATGCATAGCTTATCCAATGTTACAACTTAGGATAAAATTCTTTCATGCTCCAATTATTTCTCATATGTCTACCTACCCTTTACATTTCTAATATTTTCTTGTATTCATCTAAGTGCATTTAGGCTAGCAACTCAATATTTCCTTTTAATGACTAATCTCCCTGATCATAAAATGTTCCTAAATGACTTTTCACTCAAAAATGAAAGTCAAAAGATGCTTCTGAAAATAGTCCCATTGCATAGATCTTTTCAATCTGAATCTAATGCAATTTGAAATGGCCTTTGGAAGAAGAAGTTATCGCAGAAATAAAATTGCCATTGCCATTTGAAAACGAGGCAAATTCTTATAAAAATGGCATAAAAGGCTCTTTAAGGAAAAATCGCATCGGAGGGTTAAAAGGAGGACTTAGACCAAAGGCGGAAGGACTTGCCCGATTAGCGATCTCCGATATATCAAGTCAGAGATAGGCTGCATGTGATATTGGGAACTAGGCGGAGCTGATTGTCATAAAGCGGGATTGGATCGGTGGATCAAGTCGGCATAGTCCATGGTATATGGAAAGAACCCCCAAGCCGTTACATATGCGATATTCCATGATGTGATATCGACTGTTGGATTGAGGAGTCAGATCAACGGTCAGGATCTGATCGAAGTGATTAGCGATCGGCAATTGGTGATCCCCGATACAAAGGGCCAATGTGATAGTGATATGTGATGTGTGATATTAGCTGTCGTATCAGAAAAAGAAAGGACAGTCCTGATTTGATCAACGATTGGCGATCGGTGATCCCCGATACAAAGGGCCAATGCACATTGCGACTTGTGATTGCTATATGTTGATAAAGGGCGGACCCGATGGGAATTATAAACGCAATTTCATAATATTTGAAATCCAGAAATGTAGGATTTCTTTGTATTTCTTGTGTATTGGGTTTTTTTTCCAATACGCCATGCAATTGCAATTTGCGATGGAATGGCGGACCTGATGGGTTTATAGATGCGATTGCATATATTTGAATTCTGATTAAACGCTCCAATGATGTGTTTTCGTCAGTTTTCCCTGTGTATTGTGTTACGTGTTCGAACACGGGCTTTCTGTAGGAGGAAGGCCAAATAGTTGGGTTTCCAGTGTCTTCCAATTCATTTCAATGGGAAACTGATTCTTGTAAAGAAACAGTCGGATTCTACAATGATGGAGGACTATAACCAATGTGTTACAAAAACACAGATAACATAGAGAGTGGGATTATGGGGAGGCGTAGGCAGAGTAATACGCAAACGCAGTCCAGCGAAGCCCAGAGATATCTGCATGCTAAGGAATCCATTGAAAATCTCAGTGTATGCGAGGAGGCAGTCTGCGAAGTTGGTGTGACTCAAGAAGCAGAGGGTCACTTGGAGGTCAAGCGAACCCAAAAGCTCGTAAGAGCCAGGAGCCAAAGCCAGAGCCAGAGCCGAGAGAACAGCAAAGAGATCAAATGGTCAAGTTGTTGCTAGTGTCCAGAGTGTGCTAAAGACAGAAGAAGGAGTTCTAGAGACAATATAGAATTCCGAGGGAGTCAGAGAAGCTAAAAGCCTAGATCTTTCTGCAAAGTGAGAACAGCCAGGGGTAAGATGGCATTCTAAACCCATAGGTTCAATGTAAACCAATGGAGTTGAGCGTGGAGCTTGTAAAAGATTTCAACCATAATCCCAAAGAGTCTAATCGAGTTGATTAGAGATCAAGGACACGTAGCCCAAGATATTAGGGTGAACTCCATATTAAACTTGTTATCTATGTGGTTTGGTTATTTGTTGCATCTTGTTGCTATGTGTATGATGTTTATTTGCTGCATTGTTTCACTATTATATTCTACATATCAATTTTAAGCAAATAAACAGTTAAAGACAAACACAAGCATACATCTATTTTCAAGTATTTTTAACTCCGCAATTGGTTAATCATAAGAATTGGGAAATATTTAAGCTTTGGAAGTGGGAGAGGTTCTTGTAAGCTAACAAGAAGCCTTTAGTGCCCCATTTTCAGATCACTACCTCTATCCCTTATATCTTCCATTGGCTCAGATTAAACTTTTGAGCCAATTTTATTTGCTACCTATTGACAAAAATTGAAATCAAATCCAATCACGATTAAACTGTACAATTGGATAAGATGAACTAGGTGTGGCATTTAAACAATCTACACACAACCTTTATTTGCAAAAATAAAATTGAGTAAGAGTACTGGCATTTGGATTTGCAACACTTTCAAAGTTTATTGTTGTTTTTTCCTTTTCTTTCTAACCTAACATTTTATTTTTGCCTCCATTCTTTAGGGCCTCTATTCTAACATTTTATTTGATATGGACTTATTCATAAAATATCCCTAACATTTTTTATTCAATATTATTTTTTCCCATGTCCTAACTTAACATTTTTTGAAATATATTTTCATTTTTTGACTAATTGATACTAACTTACCAAAACCAAAAAAATTTACAACACGGAGGTCAAGATTCTGTAGTACTAGACAGCTAGAAGGAGAAGGATCTTAGAGGTATGCAAGAAGAATCACTATGTAGAATCTATGAGATAGTGACAAGAGACTTGGAAATAAGACTGGGTCAAGCAGTCTTTTTAAAGGTCTTGGTATTTGTCAATTAGATATCTATAAGAAGAGATTGAAGGGTTTTCCTCTCAACAGGAGAGGTTTTCCCCTGGCTTGAAGCCTACATCTTGTGTATGTGTATTTTGTTGATTTTCTTGTTTTAATAATTGTTTGATGATTGAAGAACAAGAAAACATAAAGAAGTTAACTAAAGAAAAGAAAACACATCACCAGTAGTTGTCAACGACAAAGGAAGAATCCTTAAATAATTTGCCCTGGATTCTTCAACAGTGGTGCCATAGCCAAAGGGAAAATGTGTGGTTGGCCCTAGATGGATCTACAAGATTAAGCATGTTACAAATGGTAGTGTTGAAAAGTTCAAGGCCCGATTTGTGGCTAAGAGGTTTTCACAGAAAGAAGGGATTGACTACGATGAGACCTTCGCCCCAATAGCAAGATACTCATATATGAGAGAAGTGATTTCTATTACAGCATATATGGGTTGGAGGATTCACCAAATGGATGTGAAGATAGCCTTCCTCAATGGTGTGGCTAAGGAAGAGATTTACATTGAATAGCCACAGGGGTTTGAAGTGCATGGAAGTGATTCCCATGTGTGCATATTGAAGAGAGAGTTGTATGGACTCAAGTAGGATCCCATGTCATTATATGCCAGGATTGACAGCTACTTGCAAGGCATGGGCTTCACCAAGAGTGAGGCAAAACCAAACTTGTATTACATTCAGGTCAAGGGTGAGCCTCTCATTTTGGTGATGTCTTTCAATGACTTATTTCTCATAGTTTGCAATAATCTCATAGCATAATGCAAGAGGGACCTAGCAACAAAGTTCGACATGAAGGATTTGAATTTAATGCACTATTTTATAGGCTTGGAGATGTGGTAGAGAGATGGAGACATCTTCCTTGAACAAGGGAAGTACACAATTGAAATTCCGAAATGATTTAGAATGTTGGATTGAAAATCCATGTTTACATCACTAGTGATCAACTAGAAGAAGATTAATGCTTCCATATTAGAGAGTGGATCATACATTATATAGACTAATGTTGCACAAATCGTACTTGAATGGCATATCACCTACCGACTTGGGAAGACTCGGGAAAGACACGGCAAATAGCATAAAACTAAAAAATATCTCATTTTTTTGCATAAAAGATAAATTAATAGCATTTCCAACACATGCAAGTTATAAAACCATGGTTTACACAAGAATTTGTATCATCATATTATAAAATATGATCATAGAGGTTATAACATAACACAATTGAGGTTTGTATTCAAAAATTTTAAAAGCAAACTGAAAAATGATTTCATAAACAAATAACATATGGCATCAAATTACAAATTCTCCATGAATAATAACATAATTAGAAAATCAAAAATAGACAATGTCTCCATGTGCAATGTCATGTCTCATGCATCAGTAGAAGGATGCCTAGAATAATCCCTCAAGGAGCTAGTGCCAACATCAGTGGGCTCAACCAGTAACTATGAGGCAGGTGTGTTTGGAGTTTCCATTTGAGAAAATGGCAAACCAAAGGGATCTTATGTCTCCTCATCAAGCCAACTCAAATCATCAGTAGGCAACTCCACAACCCATTCGGATTCTAGAGCAATGTCATCCAATGAAGTTGGATCAAAATCCTTTGGCTACATTTGTTTAGTGAGCAATTGTTGGCTTAGTGGGGCCTGACCCAAGTTCAGAAGTGATTTAGCCAAGCAAATCCCAGTACTACTGGCCCTTTTGGCAACATTCCGTGGAGCGTGGACTGAGGTATCACCCGAAGTAGTATGGGAGGGTTCTAGAACCAGGTTTTTGCACCCTGGGGATGTCTGATATGAAGTGATTGGTATGCGATCCAACCTTCACACTTACTGCATTGCGCGCACTAGCAGGTACCCTGTGTCCTGCAATATTGTCTTCGCACAGTTCTAGCCGTAGCGCGACCCATGTTATTTACCCAAGTCTTCCTTCGTTAGGCTCTGTTAGTTGATTTCTTATATTATTTTGATAGACAATCATTCATACAAGTATTCATCAATTGCGCGCAGTAAATAACTAGAGTAAAAGTAATGCATAACATCAAAGTACGAATTCAAGAATAGATGCACAGAGTAAACTTCTTTTTATTAACTTTCAATTCCAAGTACAGACCCGACTTCGCCATGCACACTTAGCTACAAGGGTTTGCGCACTCAGCTGCGGACTCTACTAGGCCTCGGCGCACTCAGTTGTAGAGCCTCTTCCTACTACTATGAACCAGTACACTTCAGATTCAGCTCTAACCTCGAACAATGCCTTTTCTTTTTTATCTATCATTGACTTAGCTTTACTCTCAGAGCCGCACTCTATTTATACAATCCCATGGTCCACAGACCATGGGTAGGCCGACACAACTTTACATTAAATTACAATATTTTAGGGCAAACAGCCCTATGACTCATCCTAGACTTCGCGCTCTGCGCCCGCAATTCGCAGAGTTTTACAACATCTTTGACCAAAACTTGGGCTTTGAGCCCCAAGACCTGTTGTGGGGAAATTCTGTGCCCAACAAGCCCCCAACACAATCATCGTGACTTGTCCCGAGTCACTCTGTTGGTGCGGTGATCTTGGCACAAAGCCCCTCCAACTATGCCTGTGCTGCGCAAAGGTTCGCAGTGCACTGTTGTGTTGTCCGCTGGATCTGCTTGAATCTTTCGGTTGAATGCTCGTTGTCAAGGGAAAATCACTATCTTAAGGCATGCATCACCTTCATTTGTGCGAGCTTTCCTTTAATATCGGCAATGATGAGGAAGGCCTCATAATCCAAGGTTGGACACGTGCTTTAAGTACTGCCTCTTTCTGTCGTGCGGCATCCACCTGTTCCTTCAATGCCTTCCCCTGTTGTATCTTCGCCAGCCGTTAGGTTAGGACCACTATCTGTGTCGTTCGGCGCACACTATCATACTGCACTTAAAGCTCCCGCACCTCTGTTTCCAGGCGCTATGTGGTGGGGTCCTCCTCTAAGGAAGTGAGGACCATGAAGGATTCTTCCAACATAGTAGTACAATTCTACACTGCCTGTCCTATTTCCTCCAACCCTTTTTGGATAATGCCAGCGCATTGTTCCCAAACTTTTGGGGGTGTGGATGATTGCGCCTTTAATCGTAGTTCGGAAATTTGAAGGTTGAGGTCCAACTATATCCTCGTTGCTTCCTCCTTTTCCTCACGGAATCCACTGGCCAATCTGTGAATTCGCACTCCTACTAGTAGCTCTGCCAGGACAGCCAATTCCAAGACAGTTTTATAAGCATCGTCCACTACCTCCAACAGTCCTTGAGTCTTCACAATGAGTTCATCACGCTGTTGGCTGAGCTATTCCATATTGATCTTTTGTTTGCTCAATACCTGTAGTGCATGGCCTTCTCTGGAGTGGAGCTCAGCTATGACCCCATCCTGTAACTGGTACAAGGTTTCTCGCAGTAGGGCAGCCAAGTTTAAGCTCAACCCCTTAATCCTGCCCACCGCAGCTCAGTCAACTTTGTTTGTTGCTGCTGACGCGCCCCTCAGCGAACATGAAAGTGTTGTTCACGCATGCGTGCAACATCTGTTCAGTCTCTGATGTTCCTGCTACAGCATATGGAGCCATTGTTCCTATCTGAGGAGGTTGCACCTGTGGTCCCTGTAACTGCATTCATAACGCCCCCAACATAGCGTTCTGCTCCACCATCACTTCTTGGAGTGTATCCTTAGTGACATTATGAACCACCTTGCCAATGTCAAAAATATCACCTTCTATAAGCGTGATTAGGTCAATGGACGTCTTAGATGCCTTCGTCTTCTTTTTGGGGACCGGTTTCTCATGGACGCACATTCGTTTCAATTGTTGTGAGGTAGTTTCCAAATCTGCGTCCTCTCCATCCAAGTCAATGTCCTCAGCCCCCTGCCCTGTGGACATTTCATGGCCCCCCTCAGCCTCTTTTATTGGCGATGTTGTTGTTTCTACCGTATGCACCACTGCTGCTGCATCGGTCGTCTTCTGCTGTGTGGCTGCTTCTTGTTCCTGACACCTCTTTTCAACCAGCTACGCAATGTGCAGCTTGGTGTCCTTCTTCCCTTGTTGGGCTACGGCCTTCTCCATTCCTGCCAAGTCCGGGGCATGCCACTCCGGAGGTCATGTTTCCAATGCTGTGAAGATGGCATCATCAATAGCAATAAATGGAAGCTTTGTCCATTCCTTTGTTGAATCCTTTTGTGCCCAAACATGAACGTTATGCATATTTGCTTTAAACACTACAAAACTCTACAAAGTTGGGTACACTGTGGGAGACAATCGTGGTGTTAAATTTGGCAACTAGGGCCAAACTCCATGTGGATCATATTATTTATGGCAGCTGATATTTTTATTGGATCCCTCTCATTGAGAGGTGTAGGATTGATCTAAAGATCATCCGATTACGATAAGTATTTATGAAGTTATGAATTTATTTATGTTAAGGACAAATTGTTAAGTCGGCCAGTGACTTATGTAGGCTCAGAAGCCCAAAAGTCATGTCTATTCAACCTATACGTTTTAGTATAAATAGAAGAGGACTTCAAGTCATTTCTACACACAAATTGGATCACTTCCCCTCTCTACTTGTCTTTGGGTTTTAGTAGGAGGAGAGATCCCAAGGAAAAGCTAAAACTACCGAAAAAAGCCAGAATAGCCGAAAAAAGCCAAAAAAGTCGGAACTGTCGGAAACGTCGGAACTACTTGAAAAGTCGTAAACACTAGAAAAGCTAAAAATACCGGAAAGGCTGAAAAAGCCAGAAATGCCGAAAATGCTGGAACTGTCGGAACTGCCAAAAAATCCAAAACTACCGAGAACTGTCGAAACATCTGGAGCATATGTCTCTAAAGGAAGGCATCATGATGTATGAGATCATGGGAAGCATAATAAGCAGCATGATGATATGAGCATGGGCAGCATAATGATGCATGATGATATGAGAATGGGTAGCATAATGATGAATGAGATCATGAGCATGTGCAACTTGATGATGAATAAGACCATGGAAGATGCAGCATGATGAGAAACATGAAGTATGAGATCATGGGCAGCATGATGTATGAGATCATGGACAGCATGATACATGGACAGCTTGATGTATGGGCAGCATAGTGATCATGAGTAGCATGATGATGCATGATACAGCGTAATGGTGCTACATGGTAAGGTGCAGCAAATGGATGAGATGCAGCATTATGATAGGTGAAGAAGTCACCTTAGAGAATCAATTGAAGCAATATGTCTTCAACTGATCTCTGTAGATATCAAAAGTCAAAGTGTTGACTTTTATTGTAAATACATTGTCTCTCTCTCTCTCTCTTTCTCTGGTGAACTTTGAAGAACATAAAAGAAGAATTGATCAAGGGTTTCCCCACATTGTGGGGTTTTTCCTTGGCTAGCGCCACATCTTGTGTCCTCTTGTCTTGGCTTGTCTTCTATGATTTATATTTATGTTCTATCTACAGTTTACTTTATGTTGATGTGATTGTTAATGTGGAAAAAAATTTGAAATAAATTGCTCTACCATAGAACATACCTAAAATTAACATGGTATCAAAGCTCAGGTGAAAACAATTCCCAAGCAAGAGTGAAAGAGCAATCACCAAAGACAATAGGGACAAGAAAAAAGGATCAATGAGTTCCACATTTCTCTTCTAATTCACCTAGGGTGAAATTGAAGAAGAGAATATTATCAGAATTCCGCAGCGGAAGTTTTTGATGGCCTACCTAAAGATCACTTCATTGGAAAGTTCGGATCAAAGGGTGGAAGGAAAGGCGAATGCCTTGAAATAAGTTTGGCCATCATGCAAAGGAGTGTATGAATAGTAGAGACACATCTCTTGATGAAGATAACAATTATTCCAGGGACATCTTCAATGATCAGAGGAATGATAAGTAATGCAGGTCATCAAGGAAATGGTCGGCTCTTTAAAGAAAGCAAGGAACCTCAGAATCTCTTTTATGTACCTGATCGCAAGAAGAACCTAGTGTCCATATCGGAAATGGATTTAAGGTTTCAGGGTGGCACTCATCGATGGAAAGGTACGTGTTTGAAAATAGATTTTTAAAAGATGTTTTAGAGTTCATGGTTGTATCAAGTCCACTTGGGACCATGTCCATTGACTCGGCGCCGGAGGTCTGTGAGTCAAATGGTGACCGGGATGCCTGAATTCAAAAAGAGCATGAAGGTACATGTTTGAGATGTACCGAAGGATAATTTTACAAGGGGACCATTCCCCTCATGTAGCAGGTCCAAAGGTTTGGAACAACCCGTGGAGTTTGAGATTCATGAACGGGAATCTCATGTATACAAGTGGAAGAAATCCCTCTATGGTTTGAAGAAAAACACCCCAGGCGCAGTATGAGAGGATTGATAGTTGTTTGATGAAGCTGAGATTCACTAGGAGTGAAACCGATCCAAACCATTACCCAAAGGTTTTGGATAATAGACCTCTCATACTGGCACCTCATAAGGATGACTTATTTTTGACAGGTGCAGACCCTCTTATTTGTAGAAGTAAGAGGGAGTTGGATTCCGAATGTGGAATGATAAACTGAAAGCTTGTGACTACCTCAAGGATATTAACTTTCAGAAGTTATATGGTAGTAATGTCAGACCAGTGGTACATACTCTGAGACTGACTTCGAGTCAGTAGAGTACTGGTCTGAGACCAGTGTTATGAGTTGTACCCACTATGGCACTAACTTCGGGTCGGTTGAGGAATGCTCTGGGACTAGTGGCATACACTCTAAGACTGACTTCGGGTCAGTGGAGAATGCTATGACACATTCTCGATCAATTCTTCTTCTTCATGGTTCATCAGAGCTAAGTTGAGCAGAGCAGAGCTGAGGCAACAGAGCTAAGCAGAGCTGAGCAGAGTAGAGCAGAGCCAGTAGAGTTGAGCAGAGCCACCAGAGCTGAGTAGAGCAGAGCAAAGCAAAGCTAGTAGAGCTAAGTAGAGCCAGCAGAGCTGAGCAGAGCAGAGCCAGCAGAGCAGTGCAGGGCACTGATGGAAGAGATAGTATAGTTGGACATATGGATCAGCAGATGGAGTTCTCCCTAGTTGAGAGGGAGTGTTAAAATTGGCAACTAGGGCCAAACTCCATGTGGGTCATATTATTTATGGCAGATGATATTTTTATTGGATCTCTATCATTGAGAGATGTAGGATTGATCTAAAGATCATCCAATTCCTATAAGTATTTATGAAGTTATGAATTTATTTATGTTATGGACAAATTGTTAAGTTGGCCAGCAACTTATGTAGGCTCAGAAGCCCAACAGTCATGTCTATCAACCTCTACGTTTTAGTAAAAATAGAAGAGGACTTAAATTCATTTCTACACACACTTGGATCTCATCCTCTCTCTACTTGTCTCTAGGTTTTAGTAGGAGGAGAGATCCTAAGGAGAAGTCGAAACTGCCAAAAAATTTGGAATAGTCGGAAAAGTCGGAAAAGCTGGAACTGCCGGAAAGCCAGAAAAGCTGGAAAAGCCAAAAATGTCGAAAAAGCTGGAAAAAAACGGAAAAGCCGAAACTGAGAGAAAAGCCGGAAAAGCCAGAAAAGCTAGAAATACTGGAAAAGCCAGAAAATTCGGAACTGTTGAAAGAGCTGGAACTACCGGGAACTGCCGAAACAGCCGGAGCATCTGTCTCCCAAGGAAGGCAGCGATATGTATGAGATCATGGGTAGCATAATAAGCAGCATGATGATATGAGCATGGGAAACATAATGATGCATGATGATATGAGCATGGGCAGCATAATGATGAATGAGATCACGAGCATGGGTAGCTTGATGATGAATAAGACCATGGAAGATGTAGCATGATGAGCAACATGAAGTATGAGATCATGGGCAACATGATGCATGAGATCATGGACAGCATGATACATGGGCAGCATGATGTATGAGATCATGGACATCATGATGTATGGGCAGCATAGTGATCATGAGCGGCATGATGATGCATGATACAGCATGATGGTGCTACATGGTATGGTGCAGCAAATGGACGAGATGCAGCACTATGATAGGTGAAGAAGTCATCCTATAGAATCAATTGAAGCAATATGTCTTCAACTAATCTCTGTAGATATCAAAATTCAAAGTGTTGACTTTTATTGTAAATATACTCTCTCTCTCTCTCTTTCTCTGGTGAACTTTGAAGAACAGAAAAGAAGAATTGATCAAGGGTTTCCCCACATTGTGGGGTTTGTCCCTGGCTAGCACCACATCTTGTGTCCTCTTGTCTTGGCTTGTCTTCTGCGATTTATATTTATGTTTTATCTGCAGTTTACTTTATGCTAATGTGATTGCTAGTGTGGAAAAGAAATTGAAATAAATTCCTCTAGCAGAGAACATACCTAAAATTAACACATGGTCTTCTATTGATCCACATTCAGATGCTCGCCTCCATCAACACCTAAAAAACCTTGACCGCATGAATCCACTTTGCGTCCTTTGTGGCCCAGAGCGAAGCGTACTTCGTGGCCTCATGAAGGTTCTGGTCGATAGGTGAGAACTGGCTATCTGTCGGTAGTTCCCCTGCTACCAGCACAAAGGATAAGAGCAACCACATGTCATGGAAAGCCTTACCCTGCGCTTGGGCCTCCTTGCAATTCATCAAAAATTCCTCACAAAGGAACTCAGCCCAGTTGAACTAGACCCCCTCCGTGCACTACTCGGCCAGCGTAACCACGGGCTTTGGTACTTCATCAGCACGACACTTTTGCATTAATTTGTCGGCGAGGAGCTGGGTGGCTACGTGCACATCTTTGTCCTTGATACTTGCAATTGCATAGTCGCACTTCTTCTTCTCCAACTTGTACTTAGTTTTCATGGCTTCCGCGAGAGCCAAATTACTACTTTTACCATCTATTTCCCCGAGGTCCCTTCCCTTATAAGGAAGCCGAGAAATCTTGTGAATAAGTTCCGTCGTGATGGGAATATACTCCTCCAGCCATAGATACCCATCATGCACTAGGCACAAAAGCTGCCTGATGAAGAAAATGGTGATGGGCACGCAGTAAAAGCGGGGTATCCATTGTAGATGACGTAACCCGGCCTTCTCCACACCGCGCAACCATTTTCGTGGCTCCAACATGATCACTAGCCCCTCCAACTTCTATTTCATCAAGCTTTCCATCGTCAGGTGCAGGAACTTATTTCTATCTGCGAAGTCCCAATATTCGAACTTCAGGGTAGGCACCCAGCTGAGGGGCAGTCCTTCAAAAGTAATGTTGTCAGGGAGGAGCGGGGTCTGGAGCGCACTCTTCATGGCCTCCAGGTCTTTGGCCGCCCTAACTTTCCCTTTCCACGGAGGGACGTATGTGGGTAACTTTTTTGCGAAAGGCATTGGTGAGACATCCTCCTCCACATCATCTTTCGCCTCTATTTGATCAATTAGAGCCTGTAAGTCTTCCTACTCTTCATCTGATTCAATGGTGATGGCTTTGTCTTTTTCTTCCATTGACAATTTGCCGAACCGTGGGTTTCTTGGTGATACGCGGATTGTTCCCATAGTTTGCTTATCTTTCTTTGACCGTGCCGTCTGTTGTGATTTTGGAACTTCTGGTACAACCATCGCATCTTCGGGCTCCTCATGGATGATACGGGGCTCCACAGCCTCACCAGCGGTATCTTTGGTGAATCGCACTCCTAGTCTGGTAGCAGTGATCGTGTTTAAACGAGATCTATTCGGTCGCGTACTCAAAGGTGGTAAGAGTTCTCAGCCCCCAATGCTCTGTAACTGCTCAAATATCAAACAACCAAGTGTTGTCTCATGGCTAGCCCTAGGGGTTTTATAGCATCTTTTTTATTTGAATTCGACCATTCCCCCCACTTCTGAGTCATTAATTCCTTCTTGACGGCAGATCATCCCAAATCTAGTTCTTAATTCATGTCTTAATTGCTTGTCACATACTCCTCTTTTTCCTAAATTGGATACATTGTCATGAACAGTGACACCAACGGTCACTTCCCAGCCTACCCGCACGGCAATGCAGCCCCCTCTACGCAAGCGTAACCCTTGTGACAGGTTGATCCTGCGCGCAACCTCCTTATCACGCAACTCCCTCACAGACTCTTTTATAGTCCCACACTCTCTTTCAACTACTTGGAGCGCTGAGACTGTGCTCCCTACAGTGATTCAGGTGGTCGCACCACCAGTGCGAGACTTCAACTCACCTTCCAGCCTAGTCTGTGGGAACTCCTCAATTATCCTTGCAACAGTCAGCACCGTGCGTTCTTCCTTATGCCGTGCGCTCCCCTAGTTACTTTGTTTGGTAAGGTGTGGTCGCAGCCATGGTAGCAGAGTCACCAATTCTCGGCAACAATCTTCTAACGTAGTAGTATGATTGTCCATATCTTGTCATGTTATTCTTAGTTTATTGACGAGACCTACTTCTGCAATTTTGTTTTCTAGTTTTTTTATTTCTGCATCCATTAACATGCTTTTCTTCCTCAGTCGTACCCGATCTTCTTCGAGTTCACGAAGTTTAAGGTTCCCTCGTTGAATGGCTTCCTGAATCCGCATATATTCACCCTTGCATAGCTACATAATTCCTTCGTCTTGGTCCTCGCGTACTATCCCAACTGTGGGAGCTATTGCGGGAGGGTTCCTTTCTTCCAAAATTATGGTCTTGACTCTACTCCTTAGCTTTGGAATCGTCTCTGCACTCAAGTTTTTGCATATGGTCCTATAGGCCCATTGAACCACTAGCACGCGTAGGTCCCAATCAGTTCTTCTCGCTTGGTGAACGTTGTTCAAGACTCTACACACCTTAGTGAATGCTTCCGCATGGAACGTTTGTGGTGCGCATCGCTTTTCCTGCTGCTGCGGCTTGCTCTGATTTTTGAATGAGTTTGGGGTGTGCTTGTGCAGGCTGCACAACACGTCTGTACCCATCGAGATAGGTGGGCGTGCAAGTTGTTCCATCCTTGTTGACCGACTCTTGTTCGAAGCTGGGGGCTTCCAAACCATAGGCACATCATCCTTCTACATCCCCGTCAGTCCTCAAAGTTTCCTTGATGTGTACCCCACCATCGTGTGGGTGTTGCAAGCAGTGCCCACTTCAACGCATCGAACCACTGCTGTTCCGGTACTGCACTTTTAATTTTCTCAGGAATCCCTCCACCACTGTCAATCCATCATATGTCGGCAGCTCTCTTGCCTCTCTTGTCATGCAATGTAGTGATCTAACCATCATGTTGCAATTCAGCTTCGTCACTTCGTGCAACTGATTCTGCCATCGCTCTACTTCTTCGTCTAAATCCGAAGCGCAGGAGGTTTCGCGCTCCCACGAAATCCTCCCATCTGCAATCGAATTCATCCAATCCTAGTCTCGCACAATTATCTTGTAAATACAATCAAGATCATTGTCGCTATCATCATCGAGCACTGGTTCAGTGTGGCGCGCTCCTTCAGCTGGGTTCAGTGGGACTACTACGCATAGCGACTTTTTCTCGAAGATCATTTTGTGCTTCTTCAGGTTGATGACTCTGTTCATATCAGTGACCCAGTCTATTCCTAACAACGCGGGATAGGGATTGTTGTTATCGACAATCTCTATTACTTCAAAATCCGCTTGTGCACTCGCGCCTTCAATATCAACTGTTACCCCTTGCAACCTTCTCATGGGCAAAATCCTTTGTTGGTTCGCCATTCGTAATTGAATGAGGGACCACTATAACATGGGCCTACCCATGCGTTCCATGTTTGCTTCTGTAATAAATTCGCGTCCGAACCCAAATCTAGGATTACCTAATCCATTTCATACTCACCAATCTGTGTAGTCAACCTCATATCCCTTCCAGTGCGTAATGCATGCTTCCCCATTTTCAGGACTACGCATGGTTCTCCTGACCCCGCGCACCAAGTGATCAACTCCTGTAGTCTTTTAACTACCTTGTTGTCGCACAACAGTTTCATGCATGTCTCCAGAAAGGTAGTGAGCATTGCAAGGATCCATTCTTGGCTCTAATTGATCCTTACTACCTAAAGTGGAGGCCTTCGTGAAGCTCTTCTTAGCTTCCATGAATGTCTCCTTTACACGTTCTAAGTCAAACTTGGGTTCCTTTACAAGAGCCTTGCGAACCCACGTACTTTCCTCTCGTTGCTTCCCCGTATCCTCTCCTGTGGTCGTACTGCTTCTGAGCATCATATTTACCCTCGGGTCCTCTTCGCATTGCTCAGACCTCATCATTTGTATATTCTAAGTCGGGGGAGGCTGGAATACCCCTTTTTCGTGCATCCTTGTGATCAACGTAGGACACTCTGTTGTTTCATGATCAAACTGAGCACAATACGAACAGGATATCCTTGTCGGGTTGGTACAATCACGGGCATAGTGCCCTGGTCCTCCGCAATTGTAACAAATTAATTGTCCACAGCCCCTTCCTGGTCCCATTCCACCTCATCCTCGACCTTGCCCATGAAATCCAGCACGCACCATCCCCGCATCTGGGTCGAGGGATAGTGTTTCAGTTTGCATCCTATAGGCAGTTGTTCAATCCATCATTAGCTCGTAACTGCGGCAAGTGCACTCATCGTGGCCTACCAACCTACAAAAATTACAAACTAATTGTTGGGGTATATATGTATACTTCTGCAAAAATGACAATTATCCATCATGTGTTTCCCTCCTATCTGACAAATCATGCACCATAACACGGGTTCCATGCTCAGCCCTGCCTATGCCTCCGGTCTCAACGGAATTGGCCCTCGTCCTGCCAAGTAGTTCACGAATACTAGGCAATGATCCTTGTCATGGCCCTGGCCTTTGCATTTTATGCACCATACTTCCTCACGCGTCTCTGGCTGCGGTGCCCTATCCTGCTTCAAACTTTTCATTTCCAAACACAGATTCTGTAGTTGCACATGGATTTCTTGAACTCCCAACCTAGAGTCTTGTATTGGGGTCTCATGCAATCTCATTGCCATTTCCAACGCTTCGACCTAGGTAGAAAGTTTCTGTTGTGACAGCGTCATCCTCAAGTGTGGTTCTAGAGATGCTACAAACCATACACGATGTTTTCCATCTGTCAATGTCATATTGGCTTCACAGATCGTACTCTTCAGCGGTTGATCTAGATCCCAGGGAGTCTCGCCCAGAAGCATCGTGATTTCTTTAATCCCGATGATTGATTGCGTTTCTGACTTTGGCTTGCTAAATTCCCTGTTCAGCACATTCTAATCTCTGTTATCCCTGTGTTTGGGTGGTCGTTAGAGTGCTTGATATACCATGTTAATGCGCGCTCCTATAGCATGCTCACCAATGTAGCCTTCTTAATATTGTCATCCATGACACCTTGTGCTTCCCATACTACTCTTACCACGAACCAAAATTGGTCTGGATCTTCATTCCCTACCCCTCCGAATACTAGTAGTTAGATCGCGCTTGCCATACTGAATTGTGGAGGTGGTGGAGGCAGAGTGGGTGGAGATGGAAGTGAGAGAGGTGAAGTGGGTGGCGATGTGGGTGGAGGCGGTAACCGCGGAATGCTCTGCCTTATCAAAGTGACTGTGCTTCTTGGAGAGACCTTAGTGACCTCTTACTCACTTTCTCGCGAGGGTGAAATTAAGGGACTATTTTCTAATTCTTCACTACTTTTGTAGATCTTTTTGCTCCGCGTAGTCCCAAACATTAATATATTCACATGACCCTTTTTTCACACAATATCATCTTAATCCAAGTATTCAAAGATTTAATATACCTACGTCGTGGTCCTTTGAGAAAGTGTCGCTCTTCCTCGCTGTAGCTCATGGTTGTGTTTATTGCAAACTCAGTGATAAATCCCCCTATTATCAAATCGAGCCAATGGTCCACGGCTCATGTGATCTTATCTTCTAATGCTTCTAGTCTGCGCACTAATTCCGAAGTCCACACTATTGGTTGGTCGAGCCTACACCTTCCTTGGTTGTCAGCTAACCTCACAATCCACTCATATAGCTCAGAAGGAAAGGATGCAAAGAAAATCTCGTATATTTCCGTATACACGTAGCGTTCGAACCACTTTTCCTTAGATACTTACGGAGTTTTATTTTCCTATGTCGCGAACTCGTGAATCTTCTTGTCCAACCACTCTTCAATTTCCTTCTTTGTTGGGTTCCAATGGCACGACATCAAACATCCCTTATGCAGATCCCGGTCCCGGCAATGGAACCATTTATTGGTTTAGTGGGGCCTGACCTAGGTTCAGAAGTGATTTATCCAAGAAAATCCTGGTACTACTGGCCCTTTCGACAACAATCCACAGAGCGCAGACTAAAGGTCTCACCTGAAGTAGTATGAGAGGGTGTTAAACTAAGTTTCTGCACCCTGGAGACGTCTGATATGAAGTGATTGGTACACGATCCAACCTTCACACTTACTTTGTTGCACACACCAGCGGGTACCCCGCACCCTGCGATATTGTCTTTGCGTAGTTCTAGCCGCAATGCGACCCCTGTTATTTACCCAAGTCCTCCTTAGTTACGCTCTGTTAGCTAATTACTTAGATTATTTTCATATACAAGCATTCATACAAGTATTCATCAATTGCATGTAGTAAATAACCAGAGTAAAAGTAATGTATAACATCAAAGTACAAATTCAAGAACAGATGCACAGAGTAAACTTCTCTTTATTAACCTTCAATTCCAAGTACAGACCCGACTCCTCCCTGCGCACTCAGCTACAGGGGTCCGCGCACTCAGCTGTGGACTCTACTAGGCCTCGGCGCACTCAGCGGTAGAGCCTCTTCCTACTACTATGACCCAGTACACTTCAGATTCAACTCTAACCTTGAACCATGCCTTTTCTATTCTATCTATCATTGACATAGCTTTACTCTTAGAGCTCGCTCTATTTATACAATCCCATGGTCCGGACCATGGGTAGGCTGACACAACTTTACATTAAATTACAATATTTTAAGGCGGACAACCTTATGACTAATCCTAGACTTCGCGCTCCGCGCCCGTAATTCGCAAAGTTTTACAACACCTTTGACCAAAACTTGGGCTTTGAGCCCCAAAACCTGTTGTGGAGGGATTCCATGCCCAACAGCAGTCGAAGGTTGTAATAGATGTAGACCAGCTTCTACAACCTCTCATGCTCCCACCTGTTATGCTTTTTGCTATGGATGTACTCAAACACTGACCAATTGCATCACATTCTGAAGCACTGCAAGGTTGGATTAGAACTCTGATTGCAAATTCTTGCAATTCTGGTGCCTCAGTGCCACAATCTATCCACCAATTGGCTATAAAAAACAACAATAAAAATTATAGTGTTGCAAATCGTAATTCCAAACTTAAAGAATTTATAGAATTTAAAAAATGAATCTTGTTGAAGAAAGTGTAACTAGGTTCAGTCTTCATAATGACATGATCTTTGTAAATGATGAAATAAAAGAAATAAAATTATTTTTGTATGCCTTGCTACATGGGTTTCATGAGCAAGAGGTTTATTTATTAGTGGCTCCCATTGAGAGCCTTAGGATTTATTAAGTCGAAGAGTCGATGTCATATATGAAAGAGCTCTTCTTGACCCTATGTGTAATGTGAACAAGTCTATAGAAAAGTCTAGAAGCCCTCCAATAAACAAGAACAATCATCCTCTTCCTAATGTCAGCAGAATGCATATAAATGTCAAGTCGGCTCACATATGGAAACACATCCTTTCAATGGACATGTCGGCTCAAATATAGGGACAAACAACTATATAAAGGAGCATGTACCCTCACATTTACACAATGAGATCTTCGCATACATCTCTGCAATTTCGGATTGAAAAACAATGAGACACTTTGGATGGGTACAGCAAAGAAAGTCTGAGATTTCGAATGGGTAACAGAGATCAGGATTCAAATCTCTCTAAGGCTTTCGAATAGTTGAAATAGTAAGGATATCGGTTACTGTTGGCTTAAGGGGACCTGACCTAGGTTCAGAGTTATTCGCACCAACCAACAAAACCCTAACTGTTGGCCCTTTCGGCAACAACCTGCATCGCACAAGCTACAGTCTCACCCGAAAAAGTATTGGGGGATGCTAGAACCAGGTTTCTTCATCCAGAGACAGTGTGATAAGTGGGTTGATGCTCTTGTAGCTTGGGTCTGTCGTCACGTAGATCGGTATCCTTCTATGGTCTGATGTTGTAACTCTAAGGAAATTCCTTCTATACCTTCTCGAAGGTCTGTGATTAGTATTTATAGACCCTAAGGAAGAAGTCTATCTACTTTCGCATAATAATTAATAGTCCTCGATCTGCGGTCACACAAATCTACCCAATTCATCAGAAATTAACCCTTAACTTCGTGAACATAGATAATTACTTAAGAAATGCATAAATATGGTAGATTCAGTAGTTTCACGTAGCATTTAATCATTATTCCACAGAAAACATATTATTGGGTGACATATCATAACATAAATAGAAATAACAATAATACTCAGATGTAAGATATGTCTTCAAAATCAATCTTTATGAAGCTCTAACATTCAAATTACAGACTTCTCTACCCTGCACACTCAGCTGTAGGGGTCCACACACTCAGTTGTGGACTTACCAAGGCCTCCTACGCACTTCGTTGTAGGAGCCTTCCCCTTTCGCCTAAGTACAGGAAGTAGAGCCTTCCTGCCTTAGTACTTTCCCAAAACAAGCTCTATCTTGACTTACTTATCCCTCACTACTCCTTAGACTCGTTATGACTCAACTATATATAGCTTTCTTCAATACAATACTATGGTCCGCGAACCATGGGTGAGTCTCAAAACCGACCTATTTACTTATCCAAACAAGGGGCTAAAGCCTCTTTGACTCCTAACTGCATGCTCTGCATCCACATTGCACAAAGACTTTACATCTTTTACAAAATTGATACAAAACTTGGGTTAACTAACCCCAAAACTGACCCTAGAGACCCTATCCCAACAAGCCCCCAACACAAATATGGTGACTTGCCCTCGAGTCACTCAGTTGGCTTTTCTAATTTGTGACGGAGCTCACTGAACTCCTTCTTCAAGACTTCTAGCTCCGCAATGCCTTGTACTGCAGCTTGTTGTACCTATTCGACTAGCTTTTCTATAGTTGGTCCCTCTACCGCCAGACTCATGGTCCTCTAACCCTGTTGCAATGCTTTTAGCTTCTCCTGTATGGTTTGAGCAATCTGGCTGGCCTCCTTTGTCCAAGGTTGAAGTCGAGCCTTCAAAATTGATTCTTTTTCCTGCAATTCCTTAATTTGTGCTTATAGTAGCTTTCCTTCCTATAGGCACACAAAGCACTGGACTAGCGCTAATGTGCGCGCACTCGCCCTGATTTCATCATACTTTTGTTGGGTCTCCTGGATTTCTGTACGTAACTGTTGCAGGTTTGGGTCCTCTTGCAAAGTATCCAATAGCTCCATGGTGTGGTTAAAAAGGAAGTCGCAACCTTCAGTTGCCCTGTCCAGAGTATCCATGTGCTCTTTGATGGCGGCTCCAGGAGCCATGTGATAGGCTCGCCCTCCTCCGCATCCAACTCCTCTATGACTTGGAATTATTCCTCCTCCAAATCGACCACTTTCTCCCGTTGTTTATTTCTTTTCTCCTTTTGTTGCACCTCCTGATTCTTCCTCAATGACTATCTCACCGGCATCGACTTCTCTTATTTCTCTTTGGCGGCAAATTTTGAAATATTTTCGCCATAAATGGCGCCTACCCACTCCTCTTAACTGCATTTTGGCCATCAAATCATGAATAGTAACTCCAATGGCTACTTTTGGACCCATCGCGCGGCACCATCCTCCATAGCGTAGCTTCCCCTATCGTCCATCATGCAGCCTCCCTACTATGTTTTTTACCTTGTCGGGCAGCGTAGTTTATAGTCCCGCAATCCCTTGCAACTGCCTAGATTATTAAGACTATCCTACTTTCCATATAGTCATTGCACAACGACAGGATCCCCTATTTATAGCTTCATCCTACTTCCATTCACTTTCCCAGGGAATGGTTTCCCCATATCCGTGATCTCCTTAATAACATATGGCCCCAACCATTGCATTTGGAATTTCCCTGGAAATTTTGTGAACTTGTTGTTGTATAGCAGTACTAAATCACCTATCATAGAAGTGTGCAGCTTAATATTTCTATCGTGTCATGCATTCTCACGTTCCTTTTGCACTTGCTGGCGAAATCCTACAAGAAAGCGGTCTTCTTCTAACTCCATGATCTGTGTGAGTTGTTCGTCCAAGGTCTCGTGATCCTCCATCTCTGTCAACGCTGAAATACGTAAACTTGGGACAATATACTCCATAGGCATTACTGCTTCAATTCCATTGACCAATCTAAATGGCGTTTGACATGTCAACTTCTTGCAGGTCGTCCTATAAGCCCATAAAATAAGCAAGTATGTGTGTGTCTCAATCATTCCTCAGCGCGCTACAGACCTTCAGCAATGCATGATCCAAAATCTTGTTAAAAGCTTCCACTGTTCCATCCGCCTATGGGTGATAGGGTGTGCTCTTTTGGTGATACACCTGGAATTATTCAAGCATCACGCTGATTGTTTCATTCAAGAAATTTGTACCCTATCACTCATCAATATCTTAGGGCATCCAAACCTTGTTAAAACATATTCAAACAAAAACTTCGCAGTAGTGGTCATTGTACAATCCTTCACTGGTTGCACTTCCGCCCATTTGGTTAAATACTATGTTGTTGTAATGATGTATCGCACACCTATCTTCTTACTTGGTGGTTGTATTGGACCTATAAATCGTTAGGATATTCCGACACATAGGAAATAGTTAAGTATAACTTGGTCTAGTGTATAGTTAGGTAAAGTGTGTTTCTTTACTATGTACTTTTGTAACTTACAATCCGACAGTCACGATATGTAGTGATCTGACGGTTCATTCTTTCTCCGGTATTACGACACTTGATCCTGGCTTAGCATCCCGATTGGTCCAGATCTCTATTTAAAGAGATGGAGGGTCATTTGTAGGTTAACTTTTCATGAGAGAAGCTTATGTAAATTTCATTCTTTTATTAATAAATTGCCTGAAGTGGCCGCGTTGGCTCAGGCCGTGGACTGTTTCCATCTTTGAGGGTTTTAACCACATCAAAAATACTGGTGTATTGATCTGTGATCTGTTTGTGAGCGGTGTCTTTTGGTGTTCTGTCTAAGGAACTTACCTTGTAAATTCCTACATGGTATCAGAGCTATTTGAGGGCCGCGTCTGTTAGTGATCCAAATCTCAAGCCGGTAGAACTGCATCCAACTGTCGTTTCTTAGATCCGTTGTTTCTGACTGCTTTCGGGCCGAGAAGACTGCTCTGTTGTGTTAGAAGCATCTGTTCCAGTGAGGACCCCTTTCGTTTCACGCGAATAGGTTTCTAGTAGCCCTAGCTACGTCATTTTTAAGATATGGAGGTATACAGTGTTTATTTGCAGTTTCTAGTTATTTTCTCTCTGTTTATTATTTCGGTTTATTTAGCTTCTTTTTTATTACCGGATGTATACCTTTCATTTCTGTGTATGCTCTTTTCTCTATGACTCTGTGCGATCTGGGCAAATCAGAAACAGAGAGGAAAGATTTTTCTCATGCGTATGCTCTTTTCCGCTGCGCTTTAGTGTGATCTCGGAAAATCAGAAACATTGAGGAAAATATTTAGTTTCCGGGTAAAGCTAACTTCAAGCCGTAAGGTTTGTTTTTTTTGTATGTCCGTGTTGAGTTTTGTGTTTTTTGTTTTGTAGGGAAAAAGAGCTTTCTCAAGAAAGCACGCAACCCAAAGCTTCAGTGACTAAAAAAAAACAAACCCCTCTCTCTCTCTCTCTCTCTCTCAAACTTTTAGTTTAGCTCACTTGGTTCAAAGCTAATTTATGAGAGTAGAGGTCTTGAGTTCAAGTCTCCTTTTTTGTTGAGAAAGGGGGCGGATTTTTCATTTCCGCACATTCCCGCACTTCGTCGACATCTCATCAACTTTTCTTCAAAAAGCCATAACTTCTTCATCCGGAAGCCGTTTTCAGAGCTGTTTTTTTTAACCAACCTAATTTTTCGAGATATTTCCATTGGAACAATTAGTTTCAACATATATAGCTTTGGTTTCTGTTAAAATGGAAAGTCCATGCCAAGTTTTTTCTTGATAGCACCAATTATTTCCAATGGTGATCCTACACTGTGGATTTACTTAGAAGTAAAGGTCTTTACAGAATAGCCACAGGCCAAGAAACCAAACCAGAAGATGAAGATAAGGCAGCTAAATGGGAAAATAGGCAAGATCAAGCACGTTGGTTGATAGGGATGTCTATTTCTCCAGATCTTAGATTCTATATTGCAGAACTTGATACTCCTGATAAGGCATTGAAACAGATTACTAAAGTTTTTGGAATCAAAAATGAACTTAGATCCCATCAATTTGAAAATGAGTTGCTTACATTAGACCCCAATAATTTTTCTTGCATTGAAGATTTTTTGTCCAAGTTCAAGACCCTTAGAATTCTCTTGGAAGGTGTTAAGGTTAAGAAAGAAGATAGTAACCTTATCTATTCCATTCTTACTAAGTTGGGACCAGCCTACTCTGTGTTTGATTCCACCTTCCATTCTACAAGAGAAGCCTTCATTTCTCAAGCACAAGCCTACAAGTCCCCTTCCTTTGATTCTTTTTGTGATTCTTTAATAAGAGAACAAGAAAAACTCTTACACCTTGGTCTTCTTAATCTTGGAAATTCTTCTAAGAAAGCGTTAGTCGCCCAGCAGCAACCAAATTCAAAGAATCCTAAGAAGTCATATCCTAAAAAGAATGGTCCTAAACCAAACAAGGGTCCTAAGCAATTTCAGCCTCAAAATGGAAAATCATTTCACCAGAATGATAAGGCAAATAAAAACAAAGGCAAGAAGACTGATAGACATTGCAACTTTTGTAATCGAGATGGCCACTTAGAATCTAAATGCTTTAAGAAGATGGAAGCTTTGGAAGCAGCAATGAAGAAGCATAACATCCATTTGGAGCACTCTTCAAATTCATCTTCAGGAATGGCACTTTTTGCATGTGGTTGTCAAGCATCTCGGTCTGGCTATGCATTAGATGTCTCTTCTTCCTCTCATTCTCATGAATGGCTCATTGATTCTGGAGCTTCTTATCACATGGCCAAAAATAAAGCCATGTTTTCTTCTTTAAATGATTGTAACACCAAAAATATATATGTTGGTGATAATAGATCTCTAAGTGTTGTAGGGAATAGAACTGTTCATATAGACAATGGTCAATTTAATGATGTATTATGTGTTCCAACCTTATCCTCCAACCTTCTATCTGTTTATCAGATAACTCATTCAGGTGAAGGTAAAATCATTGAATTTTCACCTCACGATGTTGTAATTAAAGACCTAAAGGATCCTAGACAGATTTTAGCTACTGGCATTGCTGATGATTCTACAAGGTTGTTAAGTTTCACAACTTTGGGTCATCAAATCTTCCCTCAGTATTTGTTGCTCATAATGATGAAGTGAGCAAACTTTGGCATGAGCGATTTGGTCACTTAAACTATCGCTCCCTTCAGCATCTATGTAAAGCAAATATGGTGACAGGTCTTCCTATGGTATCTTGCAGAGATGGTGTTTGTTCCGGATGTGAACTCGGAAAACATCATCGGGACAGTTTTGAAAAACGTGCCTCTTGGCACGCCTCAGCCCCTTTACAGCTTGTGCACAGTGATTTATGTGGTCCACTTCCTGTTGCTTCATTCTCTGGCTGCAAGTATTTCTTAACTTTCATTGATGACTTCTCCAGACGCACTTGGGTATACTTCTTAATAAAACTCAAGAGTTAAGTATTTAACAAATTCTTGGCCTTTAAGGCCTTTGTTGAAAAACAATCTGGACATCAAATTCTTAAGCTAAGATCAGATAATGGCGGAGAATATGTTAAAAACGACTTCATCAACTTTGCACTGAGCATGGAATCCAAATGCAACATACTGTTCCATATACTCCACAACAAATGGTGTAGCTAAAAGGAAGAATCGCACCTTAAAGGAAATGGCTAATTGTATGCTTCAATCTAAAGGACTTAGTCTTAATTTTTGGGCAGAAGCAATTAACTGTGCAAATTACATAATAAATCGCACTTCTACTAAGGTTTTAAAGAATATCACTCCAGAAGAAGCATGGAGCTCAATTAAACCAGATGTAAGTCACTTTCGTGTTTTTGGAAGTGAAGCATGGGCCCATATTCCAGATGAGAAACATAAAGCTTTAGAACCTAAGAGTGAAAAATGTATTTTTTTGGATATTCTGAAGATGTCAAAGGATATAGACTTATTCCATTTAAGTCCAAAAATGTTATCATTAGAAGAGATGTAAAGTTTGATGAAAATATATTGGCCTACGAGCCTAGTTTAGTGAATGTGCCACCTCTCTCTATCTCTTATACTTTTGAACATATTTCTTCTTCAGATGATGAAAGCGAGGATGACAATCCTCCCCCATCTTCTCAGGATCCTCCTTCAGCTCCTCCACTACCAAAATGGGTCCGTGCTACTTGAGATGCAGCAGGTGATCTTGCCGGTGATCCTACAGATCAGTGTCGTACACGTTCTTAGTTCGGAAGAGCCTCTTCTTTACTGGGTCAAGTCTCAGTGAATTATGATCCTGACACCTTTGCAGAAGCTTCAGGCCATCCAAATTGGGATGCAGCTATTAATGAAGAATATCGTTCATTATTGGCAAACAATACATGGGATCTTGTTCCTCTACCAAAGGGACGAAAACTTGTTAGATGCAAATGGGTTTACAGA